>PVJX010002110.1:0-138471 GCA_004027295.1 Dolichotis patagonum | reverse complement strand
GGGCCAGGGATTTAGCTCAGCGGCCAAAGCATCTGCCTAGCAAGCATGAGGTCATGAGTTCAATCCCCGGTACCAAAAAAAAAAAAACCCCACCAAAAACAAAACATCTGAGGTTCTGACTTCAGCAGAAGTCTCTTCCTTCTGATTCCTTTTGCAGATGTGGCTGATAGTGTTTTTCATCTGATGAATTATGTCCAAGGCTTCAAAAGATGCAATTTACTTGTTTTTATCCATGTCTGTTTATAAACTGAGCATTAAAAGTTGTAAGTTTTTTTATATACATACATACATACATACATACATACATACATACGTTTATTGGTACCAGACTAAACTCAGGGCCTTGTGCTTACTAGGCAGGTGTTGCACCACTGAACTACATCCCATGCCCCTTACTACTTTTGTATCTAATAAAAAATTAGTACTATGGATCAAAAGAAATACCTAAACTAAAACTTTTAGATGGACTTGATAGAAATACAATTTAGAATCTTAGGTCCTAAAAGAAGTACGTTAGGACCCTTAAGGTTGATTTTATTTATAGTACAGATGAAGAAACAGAGACTAAGAAAAAGAATCAAAGCCTAAAGTTTTTGTCCCACTTTTTAAAATTTTCTGGATTGTATGTGAGGAGTGGAGACTGGGGAGAGAAAACTAACTGCATTTTTAGCCTTTGACTTCTTGCCTGATTCTTGCCTTGATTTTAAGTGAGATCCAAGGTGATAATTACTGAGCCTACAGCAGACAGACTGTCACAGAAGTTTGTGTCACTCTGCCAAGAGCAACAGTTGGCTTTCCATTTTGAAGAACTGTGCTGCAGAAAACACTGAGAGACCTTTTAGTGGTGGGGGTCCCCTGTACGTGCTGGGACCACCTTCAGGAATCATGGGTAACCACCTTGAATTTTAGTGGGTTAAGGGGGACTGTTCTGTACCCCTTAGTCTGGTGTGGTTTTTCATATACTGTACCATGTTCCTCAGAGCCTAATTTCTATCTAGGATGATTTTGCCTCCAGGGTACATTTGGCAGTGTCTAGAGATGGTTTTGATTGTCCTGATTCAGGTGTGCTATTGGTATCTAGTGCATTGAGGCAAAATGCAGGACATTTCCCTTATGACAAAGAATGAGCCACCCAAATGTTGGTGGTGCCAAGGTTGGCATGACCTGGTCGATGCATGTGCAAACGTCCTCTGAAGCACCTGGGCTACTGTTTTTATCTACAACCAGATATCCTGGTGTTGGCATGAAAGCCAGAGACAGGAGATAAGGCTATAGAAAGAGTTCAGATAATGTCTAGGATTTGTAGTAAGTTTTAGAGAAGTAAGTCAGAAGTATTGATAGTGTTTAGCTTTTAAAAATGTAATGCTGCATGCTGCTTTAAGAATAAACTAATAAAATAAGAAAGTTTTGCATAAAATGTAGTTCAGTCAGCAAATACTTTGCAAATACCTGTCATGTGCCAAGCACATCTAAAGATTAAGTGTATACCATGGAACAAAAAATGGGAACACTTTGCCCATGAAGTGCTTCCATTTCATTCAGGGGACATAATCAGATAGACATGTAGCAAATGTAATGAGTCAGATGGAAAAATAAAAAAGTGGGAAAAATGAAAGAAGGAAGTTAGGCATCAACAGGAGTTTCTTTATGGGTGGGGGACTTCATGGGAGACAGTTTGTAATTAGAGGTAGCTTGGTCCACAGTGCCAGTGAGACAGCCCCCATTAGCAGATACAACAAAGGAATTATTTTATGTCTGTCCTTTTTCTATTTCAGAACAACAAAGTCAGGCGTTTTGCTTTTGAGCTCAAGATGCAGGACAAAAGTAGTTATCTTTTGGCAGCTGATAGTGAAGTAGAAATGGAAGAATGGATTACAATTCTAAACAAGATTCTCCAGCTCAACTTTGAAGCCGCAATGCAAGAAAAACGAAATGGAGACTCTCATGAAGGTAGGTAGGTAGGTCTAGCCTTCCACAGCCACACTTGCTCTGTGGGTGTCTTTATTTTTGCCAGGTGGATGTAGTAAGGAGAGTTATTGCACAGATACAGGAGAGGGGGACAGATCTGAGCCTTTTACAGATAACCTCCCAGCAAAGATTATGTTGCATGATAGTTTTCTGCCCTGACATTGTTTATATCGAAATTCCACGATGAAGAAAAAAAAAAACCCACAGCATTGAAGGTAAAGGGGAAGACTGCAGTTTGAGTTCTAGCCTAGCAGTAACACTTTTCAGCCCTGTGATGTTAGACAAGCTAGTTAAATTTTCTGAGCCTCAGTTTACACACTTAAAAAATGGGGATAAAAGTGAAACTTACTGATTGGATGGGAAAAGTAAACTAAAAAGCATATCTTAAATCTCTGTCATAAAATCCACACTTAAATGTATAGTTAGCATTACTAGTATCCTTTGGAATTTTAAAGACAAATTTAAGATGGATTGGAGCATCGGATTAAATGAATGGGAAGTCTGTGTTTTTGACAAGTCATTTTATATTTCAAGCTTCTAGGTGATACCTGACTATAGCTGCACCCTAGAAGTGCAGGGGAGGCTGTTTTGGTTTTTTAATACTATTTGTTTGGTGCCACTAAGGATTCTGAGTGGTGAGGCTGTGGAGGCTGTTCATAGCTAGCATCAGTCTGAGCAGCCCAGTCTGCACTGTACTAGCAATTGCAGGTTCTGATTCTGCATTGGGCCTGTGCTGTATTTTCAAAGCACCCCGGTATTTCTCATGTACATCTGGTATTGAGAACCTCTGCACTCAGAGGCATGTAGGAGAAACAGCCTTCATTCTCCTGCTTTAAATAAAGCACTTTGCATTACAAGTGACTTGAGTAATCTGTTTTGCCATTTTAGATGATGAACAATGCAAATTGGAAGGTTCTGGTTCCGGTTTAGACAGCTATCTGCCTGAACTTGCCAAGGTAACGTCTCTTAACTCATCTGATCTTATTTGAATGCTATTGAAAATTCTATTGTTTCATGAGTTTATCCAGAATGGAATCTCTTGAAATAATAAGTTAATGTTCTAGTTGCTGCTTTGTTTTCTGACCTCCCTGTAAGATGATATGAAATACATCACTGACCTGAGTGAGACGTCAGTCTGTTTTCCAAAATATACCCTGCAAAATATTTCTTATTTCCTCAAATATTGTTCTTCTCACATTTTATACTGCATCACAAGTATTAAAGAAATAACCAGAATACACAGATAAGTGTTCTCATAACTGGGTACTTAACTGTGTTCATGTGTGTACTTCCTGTTAATCAAGCTACTACACATAATTCCAAAGAAAATGGATGTAATGATCTTGCTACCAAAGTAAAGAGGGGTTGGCTAAGTTATACAGATTATTCCTGGGTCACTCTCATTTAACAAAAAAAGATCACGTAAGTGTTTTATAATTTTGAGATGTGCAAAAGTTACTGAAAAGCACAAGCGAAAACAAAATAACCATATTGCCACCACTCAGATTCATATCAGTTACTGTAGGTTTTTTTGGAATCTGTATTTTTGGGGAGGTTTTGGTACTGGGAATCGAACTCAGGACTTTGTGCTTGCCAGGCAGGCACTCGCGCCACCGAGCTGTATTTCCAGCCCTAGCATCTGTATTTTTAAAAGAAAATATTTTATAACTTAATATATTTTACATTTTAATTTAGCTGAAGTTCTTTTTAAACACTGGCCTTAAAAAAAAAATAAACACTGTCCTTATTTCCATTTTCTTCTTTCCCACACTCCAACCAAATAGCCATTATAGAGTTTTATTTCCATGTCATTTTTATGGTTTTACAAATACATTTATTACAATGACATATGCTGGTTTTTATATGGTTAAGATGTTTCACAAATACTAACCTATTGTATATTTTGTTCTATGTTTGCTTTTAAATGTTTTTAAATTCAGTCCTATTTTTGGAATCTGTGCTAGCCGGTATATAGATCTGATTATCTCTTTTATTATACTGTATAAACATTGTATTTTTGCTGTTCTATTATTTCCATTTTTTCTACCATGAACAATGCTACAATGAGTATCCTTGTACTTGTCTCCTTGTATGTATCTATGAATGATTCTTTTTTCAATGAGAAATGTTTTTGTGTTCTCTAGTCCTTTATGCTTTTGCTCTGTTACTGCCTTTCTATTCTTCTTTTTATAATACAGTGAAATAGTGACCCCAGACACCCACATCTTAAACACTGTAATAGAAACATGTTTTGTCCATATAGGCTTATAAATAGACTAGCATTGACCTTTATTTCGAGAACATGGCTGTTCTCAAGTATAAATCTTCTCTCTCGGCTAGAATTTTGGAGCATTGTTTTTTTTTTTTTTTTATTTGACTGTTTCCACAGAATCTTTTTAGCACCTGCCTATTAAAGCTAACTTTAGAGTCACCATTGTAACCTCCTCTTGGACTGGGAAGAATTAGCTTGTGTGTTTGCTGTCTGTGTTAGGAACTTTTTTTAACCTCTTTGGTGCTGGGAATGAACTTTAGACCCTCAAGCATGGTAGGCAAGCTCTCTACTAGCAAGCTGCAGCCCCTGGCTCACTGTGTTAGGAATTTCTGTGTATTTTGCATTGAGATTTGCTTTTTGTTTTTGGATGTTTCAAAGCAAAATGTTTGAAACTGTTGAGGTTTTAGTTTGTTGAAGCAGATAGTATGTGTGATACAATCTAGATAACATTCAAAAAGCAGCTTTCTACACTTGTTAGGTAAACAGAATGAATACCTGCTAGTAAAAGGAAACTCATTATTTGAGCTTAATGTTCATTATTTAGGAACCTGTATTTTTTCCTATGAAGACATACAGGAATTGTGTTTTCTTTTCTCACTACTAAGGCAACATAATTCATTTTTGCTTGATTCTAAGATCTAGGGAGATTTAATGTACATGTATAAACAAGTGTGAGTGTGTGTGTGTGTGTGTGTATTTGACATATTTAGAACTATTTTCAAACTGTGATTTACAACCAAGTTAACTGAACTCATTTTAGTTAATGAAAGCAGTTTAATTGTTTTCAACCCCATTGCTTATTTTTTATTTTAATTTTTATTCTTTTTCTATTGAGGTATAATTTACATAGTATAAAATACTCAAGCATTAATTGTACAGCTTGATTGCATTTGCATTTGTAAGCTAGTATAACTACCAACCAGATGAATATAGGAGAACATTTATAGCATCCCAGAAAACTATCTCATACGCCCCCTCTAGGTGATATTCCTATCCTTTTGACTTGTTTCACTAAAGATTAGTTTGACTATTGTAGACTTTTCTGTGCTTGGAATCTTTTATTTTGTACTCTTCATGTCAGGCCACTTGAGCCAACATTATTTGACATACATTTTAAAAAGCTAAATAGCATTGAGTAGAGAATATAAAAGTGCACTGCCTTTAAAGATATATATGTATATGATGTATATTATATTGTGTCATAAAACATTTCTTACTTTCAGTCATAATCAAACCTGACAAATGTGGCAGTCTTTTTTGTTTAGACAGTAGTCTTTCCTCTTATATCAGGTCTTCCCTCTTATATGTAAAATGTTATTTAAGAAGGTAGTAGAAGGCAGAAGGTAATTTTTTAAAGGAAAACAAATTAAGACAATTAAAATGTATTGCCACCCACCCAGCAGGCTGGGTGTTGGACGTGGTCATCTTGTCACCTATGTCTTTTAATGGTCTGATCAGTGGGACACAGTGTGAGAGGCTCCTGCAACCAGCTGGAGACCTGCGCCCAGTCCCTTCACAGTGCAGAGCTTGGCTGTTTATCATCCGCTCTGGTGTCTGGGATGGGGATGATTTGTACTGGTTGAGAAAGCAGTACTTGGACTTGGCTGGTGACTGGTCATCCTGTTTAGGGAGGCATGGTTTCTATGGTTATAGAATCAGAGATTGAGGTGTATTTGGAGTGCAAGGGATGAGGAGGCGGAGTGGGACACACAGCTGTGCAGGGAGAGTTAAGTCAGTGGAAGGAACGCTAAAGAGGTCAATACTGAGGGAGAAAGCATTAGGGGGAAGTTGGGCCAGTTAAGCACTTAACAGTTCACCCTGAGCAGCACTTGGGTAGCACATTGTTTATGTATTGACTATCCCAGCCGTCACTGAGGCAGGTGCCATTTCTATCATTTGATTCTTACATTGAATACATTTGATAAAATAGTCATTTTATATTTCCTGTTATATCATCTTAAAAAAACTAACCAATAAAGTGCAATTTTGGGTCATCCTATATTTCAATAATTGGACTAGTAAGTAGTTAAGATTGTAGAGAAAGGCCTAAAACAATGAGGTAAAGGAGAAGGTGGTCGAAAGTAATTTGATGGCAGGCTTCTCTCTGTTCAGCTCCATATTCTGCCTATTCATCCTGTTACTCATGCTTTTGTTTCTCTGGTAACTAAGACATAGCCAAACAGGATATGATCTACAGGAAGTTGTGTTAGTGCAAAAAATAACAATGTCTCATGCTGGTAAATTATGGAGGGTCCCTCTCATTATGGTGTGAGTAAAACAGATTTAGGCTTTCGGGATATTTTGTATGTTCTTGGAACTTACGTTTGTACATTTAGTACTGAACATCTTTACTGTTCTCATGTTAGGGGACATGCTGGACCTACCCTAAAACCTGTCCTTTTCCTCCTATTGTAGTATGAAACTAAACAGTTTTTGTTACAAATATACAGATATACAGCACCAATCAGTCAATTGATTTCTTCCCTAGACAGTCAGGGAATAGCAATCAGGTTGTAACTCCCATTCTTAATTATTTTGTAATTTCTTTCCTCTGGTTACGTTTATCTTAGGTCACATTGCAACATATAGATTAGAGAAAATCTATATGTGGAGAAAATCATCATGCTCCCCACTTACATTTTCCTCCATTTTTGAGCTTCTTTTGTACCCAAGGAATGGTACCTCACGCTGAACCTCTCCATGTCGTTCTAAAAGAGAGACAGTTTCTTGCGAATCCAGAATTGCTCCGCTTATTTCTTTCTAAATCTTTTTAAAATGAATTACCTTATCTTTCCAGGCAGATCCTTCACAGTTGAATGCAGGAGAAAGCTTGGTGTCTCAAACTTGATAGTCTTACTGAGCTTGAGCAAGAGTCAAAATCAAGCTCAACAGAACCTATCAGAACTCAAAACAGTTTCACAGACATGTCTTCTAATTTTTAAAAACCAATTTTGTAACAAAGGTTTCTTTCTGTATGTTTCAATACAGAGAGCAATGTCATTGTGTTGTGACACAAAGAAATAGGCTATGGTGTGTTTGTCTGGGCACCTGGCATTCCATACCTGGGCCTCTATATTCTGTAATGCTTTGTCCTATCTTTGTGACTGGGAATGAGATAATGGTCTTGGCAAGTTAGGTGTGTTAGAAGTAAAGGCGACAAGTCACGATAGTCTTTCAAATTAAAAAGTATACATTCTGGTCTCAAAATACAAAAGTATAGGTTTCCCTGTTTCAACTCATTCTACCCAACAGTCAGCATCAAAATAAGATGCTGTTGGCCATGATCTTGACTGTAGATTGCTTTATTGCCTGACAGTAAACTCAGGGCTGCAGAGTATGCCGTTTCTGGAAACTTTTGAATGTTTTGTTCATAACAACTTAAGACGAAGAAAGCAAGTAGGGTGTGTCATTTATGACTGAATTTAGAATTAATGAACAGGGCTGGAACATAACCTGTTTTTACTCTTCTTTGACTTCCAAGCAAGTGTCAGTTTCTGCCATTGTCCTCCTCTGTCTTTCTTCTCCCATTCTGTTCTCTGCTAAAGGCAGAGTAGCAAATAGGCCATGAACAGGGTGGTAGTTGCAATAGGGTGTTTGGGGAAAAGCCAGACAGTTTTTCCTACAGCCACAATATAGACTGACCACAAGTTATTTTAAGAACAGGCCTGATTTTTCTCGCTTTGAAAAGTGCTCAGCTACATAATTTTTGAGATAATAATTTTTTACAGCTATATTTTGTGAGCTCTTAGATTATAAAAGTATTAAAAGTGTTTGTTTTACTGTCTTTTCTAAAATTTATAATTAAAAGTAAGAAATTATTTTTTTTAAATGGCCTTGCTATAAGTAAAAACACCGAAAGCTATATAGGGAAGTTGGTATTTTCCTGCATCCTTCATTCCCAAGACTATACTGTTAACCTGTTGTGGTTCCTCTTTCACTAATAATTGATTGTATTCCTGTTTCTTTATATTGTGACCAGAGTGAAAAATGGTGTTTTACTATTCTTTGATCTGTGTGTTGCTGCTTACTGGTGAAACTTTTCATGGTTCCATATATTTATTTGTCACTTGAATTTTTTCTTTTTGTCTGACTTGCCTGTTCATTTTCTTCTCTCCCTTCCCTCTACCCACTCCTCCTTTTCTTCCCCTTTACCATCCCATCCTCTTTCTTTTTCCTTTTCCTCTTGACTTTTTTCTACCTTGTAAAATGTTCAATACTTTGGTGACAGGGCTGACATAATTTGTATGTCTCACTGTTGGGCAGCTCTGAACCACCTGTGGTACTGCGTGACTGTCCCATCAGGGGGCACAGGACAGTGCTGTCAGGTGGTATAAGCTGCCTGATAAGACAATCTTGCATGTACCACTGGTGGTTCAAGCCAGTGGGACAATGTTGAGTCTAGCCCACTGTGGCATGTGTGCCATAGGTTCACCACCACTGATGTAGACTCTAATAACAGACAGGTTAGGCTTCTATTTAATGCTGTGAGTCTTTGGGCAAAGTGCTTAGTTTTGTTCTCTTTTAATGAGCAAGGCTGATAGCAGCACTGCTTGCCTTTTAATTTGTACAATTGCATAAAATTTGAGGGTGTTTTTGTTGTTGTTCCTTGGTGGGAATTAAATTACATTGCTAAACAAGTGCCCCTACACTAAACTACATCCCTAACCCGAGGTTGTATAAAATTTAAATGGCCACTTAGCATAATATCTAGCATGTGCATGTTAGCTATATAAATATCAGCTTTCATTATTACTGTTTTCTAGATCCTTATTATTCTCTGGTGTTAGTTGAAGCAGTGCCCTTATGAAGCCGTATTTTCTTCCTACATTTTACCTGGTAGTTCCTTCAGCCATTGTTGGGCTTCCTCTTTGTTTAATGCATAATTCTAGGTCTGAGAAGGTATAGGAGGAAATTTCAAAAGTTGAATTTACTTTTTGTCTAGCTCATGGCAGAGCTGTGTAAGGTAGGCTGCAGCTTTTAAGTTACTATTACATTTAACATCCCTTCTTTCACATTAAACAGGACCTGTCTGATGAAGAATAAATTTTGGGGGTATTATGCTTTGTTGTTATTTTGCCTGTTACTTTTGTTCTTTTGTTTCTTTTCATATATTTACATCCTTACTGGTCTTCTAGTTACAAGGAACTCATACAGTTTTTCTTGCTTTATTTCTCATTCCCAACACAGTCAACTTGAAACAATAAGTATCTTTCAGAAGAGCATCAGGAATTGTATCTACATTAAGAACCCATTGCTGTACATTAGTGTCTGAGGTCACAGTCTTTGCTTTGTTAAAGGACCCAAGCAGACAATTCAGAAGGAGAATATGCTGTGGTGGTGGTGGCTTGCAGCACCTAGTACTGATGGCTTTGTTAGCAAACATCGTAAACAGTACACAATGTAAAACAAATTACTTACGTTCAGTTAAGTAGATTCTTCTTCTTCTCCTTCTCCTTCTCCTTCTCCTTCTCCTTCTCCTTCTCCTTCTCCTTCTCCTTCTCCTTCTCCTTCTCCTTCTCCTTCTCCTTCTTCTTCTTCTTCTTCTGGGGGGGGGTACTAGGGATCAAACTCACGACCTTGCGCTTACCAGGCAAGCACTTAAGCCACTGAGCTAAATCCCCAGCCCAAGTAGATTCTTCTTATATAAATTCTAGTTCTTTTGATGTGAAAAGTTAGGAAATGTGATTGGCAATCTAGAGTGAAAAGAAGCACTCTCATTTTCCATACGGAGAGAGCCTGCAGGCACATGTTTTACCCTGATAGCATGAACAGAAGAGTTGCCACTTAACCTCTAGAAGCCTTCAAGCTTCCATAGTTAGTATTATAGGGCAGGAGGCTCAAGCCATCATTTTGTTCAACATTTATACTCAAAAAATGAAAGTGGAGACCAGGGAGGCTGAATACCTTGCACAACTGGTTAACAGCTGAACTAAATTGGGAGCCTATTTCTTAGTATTCAAGTGGTCATCTCATTCAGACACAGACAGTTGGTTAAAAACAGCCATAGGACCTTGATGAGGACCTGTTGTAACTATTTCAGGGCTGTCAAGATTAAGAGGATGCTTCATTTCTCATTAGCCTTGATAGACCTTATTCAACCACCAACAGAGAAGACAGAGCACCTTCTGCACCATGGCTGTCATGCCCCATTTTCAAATGTCAAGATGTGACATATCCTTGGGGAAAGTAACAGATGAAACAGGACATTCTATTCTGACTCCATAAACTTAGCCATGGAGACTGAGGGCAACAGTGCTCTGATCACCAAAAAGAATAGGCTATGTATGTAGACGGGCCAGATATAATAATGAGGTCAGAGATGACTTCTAACTTGTGAATGTCTTACAAGCCTCCTCTTTTTTGCCTATGTCCCAGATCTCCACCCTCTATTCCCTGTACCTTAGGTCGCTCTGTCAGTGGTTTCTCCTCTGTCCATCCTTCCTTTTTTGAAGCCCCTAGTATTCTGTACTCAAACTCACCTTTGCACTCTCTCTACTCCCAAGATTTCCCTTCCCACCTGCACACCATGGTCCCTGTCTCCAGCCTTTTTGTCTTCATAGTTCTGCAGTCCCATACCTTTGACCGTCTCCTGGATGTTTTCATTTGGAAATCTCACAGGCAGCCTCATACATTGTGCATCATCTTTCCCTGAATTTTGCTCTTTACCTGAAGTATCTATCAGAGTTGATGGAGTCACCATTCAGCAGGCTACTCACGACAGAAATGTAGAGTTTGTTGTGGGCCCTGTTGTGGAACCCAAGAAAATGTACTTCAGGCCTCCTAGTCGTACCCTGCCTAATCCATTGCTTCAGCCCTACCCAGGTGATGCTTCTAAAATGCTTTATTGTTGTTTATACTGTTACTGAATGTTTTAAATTCTGAATGAAATCACCAATCCTTAGCATATAAGTGCCAGGCTCATTTCTAGCTTTTCCCACTATATTTTACCATTGAGTGGTAGTAAGTGACTTGATCATTGCTGAAGAGTGATTTGTCCCATTGCACCTGCAGCTCTCCTCCTAGCATGCTCTTCCTTTTTTCCTGGCCAAAAGTACTTGTCCTTCATCAGAAGCTTTCCTTTGGCAGGTCTTTTCCAGTTGCTACCCCTTAGTCCAGGTGAGCTCCCACTATTCCTTGTGCTTTGTCAGTCTTACTGTCTATGTATGCACTTCCTCTCCAGCTGGTGTTCCTTGGCATTAATTACTTTTTGCATTTATGTGCCACTGCCTGACAATAGTGGGTGCTCATTTAACATTCATTGGATGAATTGGCATCTTACTGTCCTTCAACATCTATCCTAATTCTTTTCCCAGACATTTAAAATATATTACTTTCTCTTTCTTTTCTTGAACTCCCAGTCTTGACCCTGTTCAGTCTTTCCTACCATCTGGGCTCATTTCTGTCTTCAGTGTCTGTTTGTCTGTGTATCCTTTCCAGTCAACCAAGAAGGTTCCTGTTGTCTTCTTTCTGGCTGTGTTTCACTGTGCAGTTCAGGCTGACCTTGAACTCACTTTGTAGCCCAGTATGGCCTCCACTTGCAGCAATCCTCCTGCCTCAGTCTCCCATGTGTTGGGATTACAGATATGCACCATGCCTGGCCTTTTGGGTTGTTTTTGATTTATGGTTGGTTGTCAGTCCCATAAGTTCAGGGATTACATGTGAACTTGTCCCCTCCCTTTGTATGCTGGATATCCTGTGGAACATTCCTGTTTGTTGAAGTGCAGCTGCCTCTGGGATGAGGCAGGGGTGTCTAATAGCCTGGATCTTTGAAATGGGGCAGTTTTCAGGTAATAGCTGTATACTTCTGTGTTAAAATGAATTTTGTTAAATATTATTTATATGTATCTTGTTATCAGAGTACCAGAGAAGCAGAAATTAAACTGAAAAGTGAAAGCAGAGTTAAACTTTTTTACTTGGACCCAGATGCCCAGGTAAGAACTGTTGTAATATTTCAAATGTAAAACTAAGTGGGTGAGGAAGAGATCTTTGATATTTGTTTGTTTTGGACCAATAAGCAGTATAACGACATAAAATATTAGAGGAAAAATAAAAACAACCTATGTTTTACTTGCCATACTATATTTATTATATTTGACATTCAGTAGATTGTTGACTATTGAGAAAGATTTAGTCAGCAACATTCTCAAATCCACAAAAATCATGTAATGTACCCATAAAATAGCCATAGAATGTAGTAAGTCTGTCTGCAGACCCTCAGGAAGCAATGGTGATTTCTGAGTAGCCCAGACCCCCCAGATGCAGACCCGGCAGCATGCGCAGCCCACGCTGTGTCCCAGCAGAACCTGAGCCAGGGCAGCAGGGAGCTCCGTGTCTGCTTGCGAGAGTGAGCACCTCGCAGAGCTGTCGAGAGGGAGTGAAGGCTCTGCTGGACTTCATCCTGGACACTCCCTTCTACATTTGTGGCCCTTTTTAAGTGATGTTTTGCTTTCATTTTACTGAAATGTGTATTTTTCTGTGTTTCTTCACAGGCCTCTTGACACCCCCACATACACCCATTTTCTGCTTTGGGGCAGTTTTTTCTTGTAGTATCATGTATATAACATAAAATTTAACATTTTAACAATTTCCAAGTTTAAGTTCTATGGCATTAAATATATTTTCATTGTTGCATGCCATTACCACCATTTGTATCCAGAAATTTTTCATCTTCCCAAACTGAAATTCCATCAAGCAATAATTTACTATTCCTCCTTTACCAAAAACCCCTGATAACCTCTGTTCCACTTGTAGTCTCTATGAGTTTGCCTGTTTTAGGAACCTTATAAATGTGGACTGAGAAGATTATTTGTTCCTTTTTGTCTTGCTTCTCTCACTTAGCATAATGTTTTAAAGGTCCATCTCTATTGTCAGAGTTTCCTTTTTTATGAGTAATATTCTATTACTCATAGGTATATGTATATATGTGTATATATATTACATTTAATGTATTTATACACATCTGTTAGTGAACACATGGCTTGTTACCATAATTTTAATAATCACCTATTAAGTAGGTATATTGTTTACTTTTACCACTGTTATAAACTATATGTAACAGTTACAAACTATATGAAATTACTATAAAATAGTAATGCTATTGTGAATAAATTAGTATATATAGTATTTCTATATTTTAGGCAGTTTTTCTAGGTACCTGGGATGGGATTTTTAACATGGAACATAATATATTTATATATTTACATTTCCTTTTGAAGAAGCTTGACTTCTCATCAGCTGAGCCAGAAGTGAAACCATTTGAAGAGAAGTTTGGAAAAAGGATCCTTGTCAAGTGCAATGATTTATCTTTCAATTTGCAATGCTGTGTTGCTGAAAATGAAGAAGGACCCACTACAAATGTAATTTTTCTCTTTAAAGTTTTTTTTTTTTCATGATCCAGGGTCCCAGATGTGAAGGTCACTCATTTACAATGCAGTCTGGATTTGAAATCCCAGTTCCTAGAAGTGCAAGGTTTAGATTAGGCTATTTATGAAGTCTCTTGAGCCTTCCGGGACAGGCTATTTGAGGATATTTGTGATGGTTAGGGAAGGTAGATTTATGTTCAGGGTTCCATGGGATGGATTTCATCCTAGATTAGTGATAGCGAACCTATTGGAGCTTTCAGTGATAGTAAACAGCTCCCTATGGCGTGTGTGCCATAGGTTTGCCACCACTGACTATCCTAGATGCTCGAGGAAGAGCCACAGTTTGTCTTGTGTGGTGTGTATATTTAGTACCAAAGCACATAAAGGTAAATAGTGTTTTAAATGTTTTAAATAAATAATGTTTAAATGTTTAAATAATGTTTAAATGTTTCAAAAACTGTTTTATAATCTAATTCAGTGATAAAAGACAAAACTATTTATCTCTCGTGGTAGTTTATACTAGCAGTCATAAAAGGTCTTACCATTTCTTCGTTGATATTAACATGTTTTTCCCCAGCTGTTTGAGCCAGTAGTGAGCTGGATTGTTCTGTTTTTTTCAGGTAGAACCTTTCTTTGTTACTCTGTCCCTGTTTGACATAAAATACAACCGAAAGATTTCTGCTGATTTCCACGTGGACCTGAATCACTTCTCAGTGCGGCAGATGCTGGCTCCAACGTCCCCCACTCTGATGAATGGTGGTCAGAGCCCACCTGCCCTTCAGGATGTCCTTCATGCAGCCGCCATGCAGTATCCAAAGCAGGTGGGGCCTGGAACCCAACACATGTACTGCTCATACTTATCTTGCACATGCTACGGAAACATAAACACCAGGACGAGACCTCATAATGCACAGGCGGGATAATTTCAAGTGTTAATTATAAAGACAGTATATGTAATTAGACATGAAAAGCAAACTGAGGGACAAGTGATTTTGATTTCTTATTTCTTCTAAGCTTTCTTCTTGTTGCCTGCCCCACCAAACAGACTTTTTAGCAGATGATAAACTGTTGCTCAGGTCATCAGTTTGGCATTGCACTGTCACAAGTTGTATTGTTTCACTGTTTTTTGCTGTTTTAATGGGCATGGCATTTGTTTCATGCAGCTGTGAATTCTACTAACTGAGGAAAACTCTTTCTTAGGGAATATTTTCAGTCACATGTCCGCATCCAGATATATTTCTTGTGGCCAGAATTGAAAAAGTCCTTCAGGGGAGCATCACACATTGTGCTGAGCCGTATATGAAAAGTTCAGACTCTTCTAAGGTATGAATGGCTTTTAATGCTTTGTGATAATGAAGGGCAATCAGCAGTAAATGACTTTGTCAAAATATAATGCTTAATGAATTCAAAGGTAAGCCATCCATATTTGTAGCCTAAAATGTGTAGAATACTGAACATATGCACATTTACTCTATTTAACATTACGGCGTCATGGCCGTAACTGGGCAGGAGTAACTGGGAATTGGATCCAGAGCTTTGCGTGTGCTAAGCTCCTACACTGCCACTGAGCCACAACCCCTCAGTGTCTATGTCTTAACTTTTAATGAATAGTATCCCACATGTAAATAGAATTTATTATTTCTCTAGTCTCTTCTGACATTGTAAACAGTCTACAAAACAATTACTAGGTTGATAGTAAACTTCCTGTCAAAAGGCACAGATAGTAAGACAGAACTCATTCTGCTTGTTGTATCTTTTGGGGTCTGGAGTTGCATTTTAGTTCATTTGCATTTACCTATGAGATTGGAGTTTGGAGATTCCCTCAGTTAAGAGGGTCTGGCCAGTGGTGTCAGTAGTTCGGGTCTACTTGGCTTAGGTTGGAGAGGGGCAGGGTCATGGCGAGGTGCCATGAACTTAGGGAAACATACAAGATATATATTTGCTGTATTTTCAAAGTAATGTTTAATGAATTTGCTATATTTTTAAGTAACCATTCAATAAAAAGTAATAATAATTTTTAAATACTGGAAGTCATCTAGTCCAAGACTTCTTTCATTCTTCATAAAACTCAGACCTACAAAGCCTTAGTTACCTGCCCAATATACCACAAATAGAGTGGCCAAAGGGTTCTTGACTATTACTTTCTAGCACATTGTGCCACCTGATTTGAGTAAGCTACTGAGTACCACTGTCCTTGCCAGTTTTATACTTTTAGGGCTTTTTTAAAAAAATGTTTTAAGTGGAGTCGTCTGAAAGATGATGGGGATACATTGACAAGATTAGCCACAGGAATGGATATGCCAGAGGTTTATTGAGTTGATTCAAAGCCTTTTTCTTCTCTGGCACACATAGAGCACAGGCACGTCCACCAGAAATGCAGGCTGGTCAGTAAAGTTCTGGGAATCATAACACCTGGGTACAGAAAGTCTAACTTGCCTCCATGCTTTGGACAAATCACATCACCTCTCTAGGCCCTAAATCAGTGGTGGCAAACCTATGGCATACATGTTGTTTTACCTTTAAGAAAAAAAATGTCAATGTCATTGAAAAGAATGATTTGTACTAATGTACTGTTTAGACAGTTAAATGCAGATATCTTATACTCTGAGTAACTGATTTAAAGAAAACAGTGCACAATGTATAAACCATTGTTAGCCTGTAATTGTTGTGTTTTGAAATTTTTTTATTTTCTCTTTTTAAAAATGTAAACATATGAGCTATTTTTTCTGAACTAAAACATCAATAGTTAGGTTTCATTGCATTGTTGGCACTTCGCAATAAATAAATGGACTTTGGGTTGCAGTTTGGACACTTGTCTCTGAAAGGTTCACCATCACTGTCCTAGACTAGTTCCATATGTTGATGCAAGATAAAGATTAGACAGTTAATGTATGAGATGATGCTATTGATTGATACAATGAATCATAGAAAACATAAGGCACCATTACTTATAATGACTCAAGCCAACTAGAAGCCTATTTACCAGACCTGTTGCTTCAAAGACTGAAGGCTAATAAAGCTGAGTAAAGTCTGGTACCTGGAGAGAAGCCCTTTTCCTTTTTTAAACCAAGTCTGTACAACCTCAATAAGGAGCTCTTTTAGTTCTTTCATGTTTTGAGTAATAACCAGTGAAGGTCCTAGATAAGATCTACTTCTCAGTTGTATTTGCAACACACTTCTAAGACCCATACATGCCAGTGTTGTTACTTCTTCTACGATTAAAATTTAGCAGCTTGTGCAGTGTAAAACTCATATATCACTGAGGACTAAACCTTACTATGCCCCAGTGTCCACTGATTATTGGGTGAAATCTTCTTTTCTTTCATTGTTCCTGGAGCATAAAGCTCTTCTATCTGTGCGTTGTCAGTGCTTTCATTTGTTTCCACCTGAACAGCATTATAGGAGGAATTGAGACTTAGTCATCTTGTGTCAGCATAGTATTTTGGTGGAGAAATTATTTTGTTCTATCAGAATTATCTCTTCATGTTTTTCAAGATGATCTAGAATGTCATTTGGAATGTGTTTGCATTTTCATTTTATAGGAAACTTTTATGAAAAGTCTCCATAGATATCTAATTTAAATAGATTTTTAAAAATAAAGGAGTCTCAAAGGGCTCTTACACTGAGGTTTGAGAGCTCCATCTTTGTTTGCAGGAAACTGTAAAATTTATCAAAGCTTTGAGTTCTAGCTTTAAATTTTATGCAAATACTACATTTTACTCCAAAACATACTCATTATTGTTAGAATCTAAAAATCTAGAACCTGAAAACATTTAAATAAACTGACTCTCTGGAAAGACTCAGCTGTATTACCCAAGGACTGCATGTGCTCTAGGCCCCACTAAATCACCCAGGTAGGGGTGACAATACACTACTAAGACGAAACAACAGTACTAGATGACCTCCTGGCATCTGTTGCAACCCAGATATATTTTCTAGTTCACTTATAAAGCAGCAGTTCTTACAGCATGATTGTAGGAGGATCATAAAGTTTTGCAAGTATATGGAAAATGTAAAGTATTACCAAGCCCTTCACTCTTCAGGTGAAAAAAGTAGAGCCCATAGACATCCATGGCCTGCACACACAGCTGGGTTCAGTTTGGCTTAGAGACAGATGGCTCTGTGGTTCTTCTCCAAAGTCTCACACCTGCTGGTGCATTTCTCACTCCTGGTGGTGCAACAGCTCACTGAAGAGCTTGTCAGAACATGTATTCTGGTCCAAGAGGGTTGGGGCAGGCCCCAAGATGCTGCATTTCTAACAGTGATACTGACTTTACAACTTGGTAAAGTACAAAATTTATTTGATTTTGATATAATCATGTAACTTACCACTCTCTAAATCAATCAAGCTAACAGGGTACTATCACAGTACAAGCAAATTTGAAGAAATTAGGTGTCATCTGCTTTAGTAATAGAGGCAGAGTTGATTAGTAATAGAACTGCCATATACATATTTTTTGGCCAAAAGCAAATAAATTTTCTTGTGTACTAATCACTCAACTCACAACCAAAATTGATCATTAGAAAGTAACAAATGAGGGGCCAGGGATATAGCTCAGTGGCACAGCACCTGCCTAGCAAGTGTGAGATCATGAGTTTGATCCCCATAAAAAGAGACAGACAGACAGAGACAGAGAGAAAAGAAGAAAGTAGCAAATTATATCAATTGAAAATAGTCTATCAATACCTGTGTCTTAATGATAAATATCCTCTCAAGTGTGAGAATCTGTACAAACCACTGCACATCAGGAATTGTGAAAGTGTGTTCATTAGTGTTGTCCTTTGAATTCTAGTAGTATATGTTTTGGCATGGATATCAAATATTAGAATTTGCTAATAACTCTGGGCTTACAATTAAAGTAGCCTTTAGTTAAAAAGAAGTGTCAATGTCTGTTAAATAGCATGTTTGTTGCATTCATAGACTGAAGAAAAGACATGTGTTTTAGAAACAATGCTCATTCTATATTCTTTAAGAATCTCTGTCATAGAATACTTTAAATAAAGAAGTCTGTACTGAATATGAATCCAGCCATAGTCATTGCTGTAAGATACACTTTTCCATGTGTATGATGTGTGGCAAGAGCTTGTTGAGTGAATGTGTAATGATGACTGTTTAGGTCTTAATTCATCTGTCCAGTGGGTGCAGTTTTTCATGGCTATGTTCTGATGTCTTTCAGGTTGCTCAAAAGGTGCTGAAGAATGCCAAGCAGGCATGCCAAAGACTAGGACTGTACAGAATGCCATTTGCTTGGGCAGCGAGGTAAGGGGAACGTCTTTCATAACTTTCATATAGGGATAGATAGATGAATGCATAGGTTAATAGGGTTATTCTGTCTGTTATCCAGAGTTAAAGAAGATTTGAATGTGTGAAATTCAAAATAAACAAGTCTCAGACCTGAAAATCATTTACCAGAGTCATAGAGTAGAAAGATGCTGGCCAGAGAGCAGCCTTCTAGTCCTGGCAGGGTGGGCAGGTTTGTTGCAGAGGGATCATAGGTTTCAGCATATGCCTTCAGCCAGGAATGGATGACAACTCTAGGGGACCTGCAGTAGCTTCTCTCTGTGGTTTTTACTTCCTAAGCCTATAATAATGTTTCTAAGCAAAGCATGTTTGCTAAAACTGTTTTCTGTGTAAATTGAATTAGTTATGTTCATCCTCATGAATATTTTGCCACATTTTTAGATAATGAGATTTCTATTGGCTACCACCAATGAAGTAATAATTCATCTGTGCATGGAAACCAGAGTTAAATGATGGATTTGTTTTGGTCTTTTGAAAACTCAGTTTAAAAATGTTGCTTTGCTATTTCAGGACGTTGTTTAAGGACACAGCTGGAAACATTGACAAAAATGCCAGATTTTCTGCTGTCTACAGGCAAGACAGCAATAAGCTATCAAATGATGACATGCTCAAGTTACTTGCAGACTTTCGGAAGTGAGTTTCAAGGTCTTGTTTCCATACCAGCGAAATGCAGAATGGGATGGAGTGGAACGGGGTAGCAGTCATATGATTGTTCAACTCAGATGTCACAGAGGGTAGGAGAGTGGATACAGAACATTTCCTCAAGTTGTGGGAAAAAGAGAAAGAGTTCACAATCAGCAGAATAACCTGGTTGATTTGAACTCTGTATCAGGTGTTGGGTGGTGCTGTGAGGAGTGGATTAGGGACCAAGATGTTTCGAGGGAGTAGAGAGACAGTTGAGGGGTTTCTGCCAAGATGAGATAGCAGGAGGCAAAACCCCTGCAAGAGGAAATAGGAGGTGGCTAGTTCGAATGACAGCAGATAGATACAGATCTGAGTGTGGCTTCCTGATTAGATGTTAGGGTGAAAGAAAGGAGATATGGGTAGTTATCTAAGATAACAATCCCTAGGTTTCTAACTCAAGAGATAAATTGTCTCATTTTACCATTTCTGATTGTCTCTGTGTAAATTTCCTTCTTATAGAATACCAGTCATACTGGATCAGGGCCAAAGTGACCTCATCTAATTGATAACATCTGCAAAGACCCTGTTTCCAAATAAGATCCCACTCATAGGTACTGAGGGTTAGGATTTCACCCTCTTTTTGATGGACACATTTCAGTCTATAACAGCAAGGTAAAGAGAGATGAAACGGTGCTCTGACGTCTCACACAGCTGGTAGTGGGTGGAAGTCTGTGTGGCCTGAGGGTCTGTGGTTTTAACCATGTGCACTATTACAGCTCTTTCCTAATGCGTTCACTTCTGAACCTATGAGCCTGATCTCTTTTGTTGGAGAGATGTGTTTTGTTGGTGAGATGTGTTGGAGGGATTGTGTTTCTAAGACTAGATCAGGACTCTGAGAAGATGACATGAAAGTAATGTCCAGGAGCTAAACATTGTTTTTTCTATGCCATTAGTATGTTTCAGTCTTACTTTTTTTATTTGAAAAAGAAAATATCAACATATCTGCTTACCTAAAAAAAAAATCAAGAATGGCTATTTAGCTTTATTGAACTTCATTTTTACCTTCTTCTTTTCTTCTCTGGCAGGAGAGAAGAGATATGGGTCATAGAAATAGACTTACTTAGTTCCAGAGTTGTAGTCTGTGAGGAGAAAAATGTAGAACTATATTGAAAGACATGAAAAAAATTTCTAAATAATACTGTTTTGTGACAGTGAAGCTGATTATCAACTTGATTGGCTTGGGAGCTGCCCACAGATTAGTAAAACACACTTCTGCGGTGTGTCTGGGTCGGTCATGGAAGCATGACCTTCATGTCTATGTCTGGTCCTCACTACTTCCTCTCTGCTATCTAGCTTCCATGTCCTCCTGCTATGTTTCTGCCTTAGAGCCAGGCAACCATGGACTGAATCCCCTGAAACCATGAACCAAATTAAATCTTCTGTTTTTAAATTGTGGATGTCATATATTTGGTCTAGGAAACAGCATATATTACATGTAATAAACAGTATTTCTGACTCAGAAGCAGATGCAACTTCACAGCTTTTTCTACAGTTTTGTGCAGTGCTTATGAGACATTAAAGTGTTAAATTGTTCAAATGAAGAGGAGAAGTGAAAAATTCTAACTCTAGAGTGTGCCTGCATAGAAACTCATGTCTGAGGATTAATTCCTCTAAAGAGGTTTGTATGAAGCGTATCGTCAGGGAGTGTACAGTACTTGGGAGGCAGTCAAAGCTTACTGGAGTTGGGGACACTACTGAGTCTCTTCCTGCCAGAAGGCATAGAGACAAAATGTAAAGCACTTCTGGGCTGTACCTGGAAGTTTCTTGGCTGCAATCTTAACAGAAGGCGGAATATTTGGAAAATCATTGACATCTTTCAGAATTTCAGTGAATTCCTCTTGTAAACTCTATTGTAGAAGGAAAGTGACAAGGAGAAAGAGATTTTTACAACTTAGAGCTGGGAATGGACCAAGATAGATCTACTCAACATAGTTTCTGGTGGTAAGGAAGCAAGAATTTAGGATTTTTAGGATGTCCTAATTCAGCCACACATGATTCCAGAATACTCCAAGAAGTTATATGCAAGTCTGCCTAATAGATAACATTAATATAAGTGGAATGTTACAAACAAGAGATAGGGACTTTTAAAAAATAAGAGTAAACCCAAAAGTTGAATACAGTGTGTTGTTTACTGAGCTTTGATGTTACCTGGCAGTGCTGTAAAAGAAATGATTAAATGGGTGGCTTATTAAGAACTATTCAGTTGCATTCTGTTTTAAGAATAGGTCATGTTATGATGAACTGGTCATCCTAATTAAATTTCTTCTCTCTTTTAAATTGGGTTGCAGTAGAGGAATGCAAAACCCTCAGAATATATTTACCAAAGATATACATATCATGATACCTTCTGAACAATTCAGAAAAGTGTTTTTGTGTTCAGTGGGCAGTTGTTCAATTGTTGGAATGACCAGATGCCAGAAAGAGTGATGAATGAGCTGGTATCTCTCTGTAAATGGGCCTCTCGAGATTTGAGAGTCTGTTCTTAGCAGTGTCATGTGTGATATTTTCATTGATGATGCTCATGAGAATATATGCTGATTAAATGTCTTCATGATATAAAGCTGTTAGGATGTTTGAACCTGGGTTTAGGAGGATTTTTATAACTGGAAGTGGCTCAAATGTAGAAAGATGAAATTTCATTAAGGTAAATGTAAAACCCTATTTGGAGGTCCAAACACAGTTGCTTAACTAAAGGTCAGACATGTAGCACAGTAATAAAAGTGAGTAAAAACAGATTTAGGGACTTAGATGATTATAAATTTAATGTGGTTCACTGGGTACACAGCCACCAAAAGTTTTGGGCTGCGTTAGTAAATAAATTATTGCGTACACCAGAAAGCTGTCCAACCATTGCTGGTCATACTGTACCATAGTGCCTGACTTGTACAGTTCCAGATACCTAGATTTAAGTAGCACATTCTTTTAGGAGAAAGTGGTATTGAGAGAAGGTACAGAGGTGCTGAGAATGGAGGACTTCAGAACGTGTGGTAGCTACAGGTATTTGAAAGGTAAAAAGTTTCAGAAGAACAGATTTCAGCATGCTGTGAGGAAGTGCGGTCTGATAGGGGAATGACAGTGTTGGAAGTTACGTAGGCACCAGAAAGGTAGAAGTAATAACAGTGCTTTTCAGGAACTTCAGAGGATATCCCTGTATTGGATCCTAGGTCAACACCTCCATACTCCACAATTGCTAGCCAGTAGAGCCCAAGATGATGTCTTGTTGGGCTTGCTGATGATTGTAAATAAGCCATATGATTATGGTGAGGTCGGTGTGGTTGAGAAATGCTTTAACTCTATCATGCTGATATTCTTTATGCAGACTTTTGCAAGCCCTGCTTGGTTATTGAGAGCTTGAAATACAGAAACTCTGAGTTAGGATGAGCTCCAAATGTAAAATATACATCTCATCTGGTTTTGAAGACTTAGTTTGCACATTATTTTACTGGTAACATACCAAAATGATAATATTTTGGATCTGTTGGATTAAATAAAATGCAGTTTTAAAAATAATTTTACATGTTTTTACTTTTTTTTTTTCATGTCAGTACCAAGAAGTTTAACATTGCCCTTGTGGCTGTCATTACTCTGGAATGCACTTCTTTTGGAAGTGCTGCTCTAGGTTTTAGGTTTCATAGTTAAACCAAGTTATAAATGTTTGCTTGTTCTCTTCTTTTGTTTGTAGACCTGAGAAGATGGCTAAACTCCCAGTGATTTTAGGCAATCTAGACATTACAATTGATAATGTTTCCTCAGACTTTCCTAGTAAGTGTAAGTTCTGTTTAATAAGCACACAAAACTTTTGTGTGGTTAGTTTTTATCTTAGTTTGGACTGTTTGAATATCTTTTCAGATTATATTAATTCGTCATACATTCCCATGAAGCAATTTGAACCCTGTACTAAGACTCCAATCACATTTGAAATAGAGGAATTTGTGCCCTGCATACCAAAACACACGCAGCCTTACACTATCTACAACAATCACCTTTATGTTTATCCTAAGTACTTGAAATATGACAGTCAAAAGTCTTTTGCCAAGGTGAGTGCGCAGGTTGTGGGTTTATTCTTAATATCAAATTCTCCTTTGAGATTTTGCTTTCTGTGTACATAGTTATATATCCTAACTTTTTCCTATTCTTGTTTCTTTAAATATTGCTACAGGCCAGAAATATTGCAATTTGCATTGAATTCAAAGATTTAGATGAGGAAGACTCTCAGCCTCTGAAGGTTTGAGGTTTTTTTGTGTGTGTATTTGTATGTATACTGTAACTGTCTGCATATTCTAATTTTTCCATTTTAAAAGTGCACTTGCATGATATTATACAACTAAGCTAATTTTAAAACATTGTAATTGATAATGGACAAAAAATATATAATGTTATACTGTCCAACCACATATGTTGAATCTTACAGAATATGGAATACCTAAGTTCTTGGTCCTGACTATCTTTTGTTATGCTCTTTAGGGATGAAATTTCCTATATATATATTCAATTCAGTAAATGCTTATTTTGCACCTGCTGTGAAACAGGCATATTGTGAGTTCTAAGAATTATAATATGAATAATATTGATAATGGAAATAATAACATCCACAGCAGGTCTTTGTTAAATGTATATTATAATGTAAGAAAAATGATACCAGATTGTAGGTAACATTCATTGAACACTGCTCATACTGCAAGCATTATTCTTTTGATTTTTATTATAGTCTTTTGAGTTAAGTATTATTTATATCCATCTTTTTAGATGAGACAAATGCATAGAATTAAACAAGTTGGTCAATATCAGAACTGTGATTTAAATCCAAGCAGTCTAGTTCCAAAGTCCAAATTCTTTACTAAAGTTAAAAGACTTTGTAAAAAGAGAAGGAGACAAAGAAGCAAAAAGATACATTGTTCACCCTTGATAAATTTACAGCTTAATGAGAATCAGTTGTGGGGAGAACTCCAGGCACCCAGAAAATACTGAAGTAGTTTTTTTGGACAAAACTGAAGAATCAGTGTAGAAAAATCCTGAGAAGACACGGAGAAGAGTTAACTATTTCTTGAAGAATGCACATTAGTTTGCTTGGTGCACACATAGGCAAAGGTCATTTGGAAGGAGTTGTTTAAACAAAAGCATGAGAGTATGAAAGGGAACAGTAAACAGAGGGTCACCCAGGCATGGATGAGTAGGAAGAGGGGCAGGTAAGTTGCAGGTGACTTGGACCCCAAAGTTAGGTTAGTAGGCATGGGGTCTCATAGGCAGGAGAAGTCTATCCAAGGTTTATGCTGTAGAAGCACCACTTTACAATGCATCTGAGTTTTCTTTCTTACTGTTCTAATGAAGCCTCTTGCTAACTCTTATTTTAGTGCATTTATGGCAGACCTGGTGGTCCAGTGTTCACAAGAAGCGCCTTTGCTGCTGTTTTACACCATCACCAAAACCCAGAATTTTATGATGAGGTAGGTGGTGTCTTCACGGGAGGACTCAGTTTGACCAGTTGTAAGAGAGACATCAAGTTATTTGTCTGGCATAGCAAAATTCAAGAGAAGCTACATAACATACTGGAATTCCAGCAATTCCTACATGAAGTATTTGTTTTACACATTTTTCCAATTATTAAAGTAACATCTTTATTGTTAAAAAAATAATAAATTAGAAAATGCAAGTAATACAGAAAAGAAAAGGTGATAGTTCAATCCTTACTACCACAACTAATATTCTGGCAGGAAATTCATACTTGAATATAGTTACATTTGTTGGACCTGAGAATCTTCCTTTTTTATCATCGGTTTGCTTATATAAAAGTGTAATATGCAGTTGACTGTTGAACAACTTCAGGAGTCAGGGACATCAATATGCCTCCTCCAGTCAGAAATACACATACAACTTTTGAACCCCCACAACTTAACTATTAGCAGTCTTCAGCCTTACTAATGACGTAAATAGTGGATTAGCACATATTTTGTATGTCTTGTGTAATATATGGTGAAAAATACTTAAGAACCATGAGAGCACTTTGCAGATTTACTGACGAGAAAAACTGCTCATGTAGAGGTGATGAGCTTCACACAGCGGTTCATTTAGATACTGAACAATACTGCAGTAGTGACAGCAGGTGGCTATGAAACGGTATTAAGTATACTTAATACTGTATGTGTACATTCGTTTACATTTTTCTTGACTGCAAATGGTACTTTGTATAATCTTTTTAAATATTTTTGTCTTTTTGAAACTGGGTCTTGCTGTGCAGTTCAGGCTGGCCTTGAGTTCACTTTGTAGCCCAGGCTGGCCTCAAGCTTGCCACAATCCTCCTGCCTCAGCCTTCTGAGTGCTGGGATTACAGGCATGTGCTGCCATGCCTGGATGCCATGTACAATCTTAAGTGTATCTTAAGTTTTGATAAATTTTAACTTCCCTAATAGATCTGTATATATTTTATGATTGTTAAATAATAAAATAGATTTTTATATACATGTATTTTATGCATCAATGAAATAGGTAACTTTCTCTTAATTTTTTTTAGTATTTCTAGGCTATATGGTTTGTGTATGAGTTTTTTTAAATTGTAGCAAATCTCAAAATTTCTAAGTAGGCCTAAGATAAAGCTCAGTGGTAGAGTGTGTATTTTACATGATTGAGGTCCTGGCCTCAAGAACCAGCACCATAAAACAAAAACGAACAAAATCCTGCATGTAAATGAACCCACTTCAGGGTCCACTGTAGTTCAGTAAAACTGCCACGTAAATCCCATTTTCAGACGTTCTGCTCTGTGTTTACATGTACCAAGACTGTGTTAAGTTGGTATAGTAGCTGCTGTCCTGTATTTTCAATATTGTTAGAGTCAAAACAACCTACTACTCTTCTGCTTCCAGTCAGTGAATTCACTATTCGTTCTCTCTAGGTACGGGTCACACTCAGATGTGTTTAAATGTAAATGCTACAAACAGTGGGAAAGTAAATTCACATTTGTGTATCTGCTGACACATACCTCTGTTTTCACAAAAAGTTTTTGATCTTTTTGAATGTTAGAAAAGATTGTTTTTTGTGTTTCTGCAGATTAAAATAGAATTGCCCACCCAGCTTCATGAAAAGCACCACTTGTTGTTCACCTTCTTCCATGTCAGCTGTGATAACTCAAGTAAAGGAAGCACAAAAAAGAAAGATGTTGTTGAAACACAAGGTTGGGAATTTATCATTCCTTTGCTTTTTGATAAAAGTTTGCATGTTAGATTCTTAAATTTATTTCAATCCCGAATTTGCATTTTTTACTGAAAGGATGGTTCAATTAATTTTTTATGTAGCATAAAATAGCATACCAGAGTTATATATGTAAAATAAAATTTAGGTTTATAGTCAAAGAGGCCAAAGTACATTGTAGAAAATGTTCTTCAAGGACCATATTCAAGAGTTTTTAAATTTGTTGCTGTAATTGATATTTAGTTATCATAGACAATTTTATATTACAGTGTACTTACAGTGGATTTTTGTTGTTGTTGTTGTTGTTGTTTGTTTTCAACAGTTGGATATTCCTGGCTTCCTCTCCTGAAAGATGGAAGGGTGGTGACTAATGAGCAGCACATCCCTGTTTCAGCTAATCTCCCATCTGGCTACCTTGGCTATCAGGAGCTTGGGATGGGCAGGGTATGGGACTTTAAGATTAATTGATTATCCCAATTCCTTCAGAAGAGAACATTGAGAATAACAGTAACCAGATACTGAATGAGATAGGAATGTGTTTCTGCAAAGTAGTCATACTCAAATATGAGTTCTTATGGTTATACAAACTACACTTCCAGCTCAATGTAAATTTTTTTTAATTTTTATTTTGAAGGTAGTAGAAATACAACAGAACAAGACAGAACAAAGCCAATTGAGACAGTGCAGTGACTTTGATACAGAACTTCATAACAGATTACCGAGATAACAGTAATAGGTACCATAGTATATCTAATTATCTTCACAATAGTTGTCTAGTCAATTAAATACAGCAAAATCAAACCAAAGGCAGAACATTATAAAATCAATTGAAAGAGAATATTGAATATAGTAAAGCAGTTAATCATAATGCAAACAAAACTGAAAGCAACACTTTCTTTCAAGGAGAAGGTAGAGGACCCTCCCCCCCCGAATTTGTTATGTTGCATACAGTCATCCTGCCAAGAGATGCTCAGACCTCTGTCCCCAGTTGCTAACGGGGTGAGGGGGTGGGGTTTGGGATGTTTGATTATAAACCTGTGCACTGGTAGGCTCAAGAGACACTACTGGGTCTCCTCCTGGCTCACGCCAGAGGAAGGCGCTTACCAAGTGGGCGGGCGAATTGCTTCTTTGTGCAGGCTCCTGGGTTCCACCATGGCCGTGGCCGGATCTCAGGACCGTTCTCTGGTTCTCCTCTTGGCTCCGGCTAGAGGGACTCAGTGTAAATCTATTGAGCAAATCCCTCACCCACATGGTAACTCATTCTGCAGCCTTTCTGATCCATAAAAACCTGAGTGTCCTTAAGCTCCTTTAATTGTTCTTTTGGCTTTACATTCTTTTTAGCTATCTTAAATTTTATAGATTTCCGTTTTATAACATGCTTGGGTAACTCTGTTCTTTTCATATGTCTTGGTACGGAAAGCCAAATTTGTCCTTGTTATGAATAGTAAAGTATTCCAAAGGAAGGGCAAACCATACAACTTTCAGGTCTAATTCTTAGTCTGGACATAATCTAAAGTGAAGGTTTCAGAAATCAAAATAAGCATAGATGATTGATTCTTAGCTCGTATCAAGAGTTCCTATGTCCTGTTTGCTATATCTGGTACCTTGTACCATGTCTTTCAAAATCCTGAACCCATTGTGATAAAAAATACTGGTGAAATAGAACTCGTTCTTTATTAAATGGACAGTAACTCACACAGCTGCTATCAAACAGAAAAGATAACTTAGAAAACCCAGTAAGAAGAACACTGTAGTTAAGGGAAGAAAGAGTGCAAGAGTCAGTCTTGGCTACACTCCTGTTGGAGCCAGGCATGGCATTGACCTTACTAATGCTCTTCGAGCCTGTAAGCCCTCAGTACCCTCACTGATGGTCATATTAGAAGCTAAGATAACTGATCTATTGGGACTTTTTTCTCCTGCCCTATTTTTTTCAGCATTATGGTCCAGAAATTAAATGGGTAGATGGAGGAAAGCCACTGTTGAAAGTTTCAACTCATTTGGTTTCTACAGTGTATACACAGGTGCGTGCCACTCCATAAAATTAGCAGTGATTGCTCTGTGACTCAGTTTGCACTTTTTTTTTAAAACAGAATCCTAAAGTGTCATATGGGTATGTTTACCCTACAGATCATTTGAAGAAAGTACATACAATGTGCTCATTTGTGGTGATATAAATGCCTAGAACAAGTGACATTTTTCAACAGTGTTCTTTGTTGGAGAATCTGTTTTGGTGCTGTCATTTTAATGTGATCAATTTCCTAGTATTGAAATGAAGTAATGCA
The DNA here is from genome assembly GCA_004027295.1 of Dolichotis patagonum. Lineage (NCBI taxonomy): Eukaryota > Metazoa > Chordata > Mammalia > Rodentia > Caviidae > Dolichotis > Dolichotis patagonum. Next base: position 109,419 of record PVJX010002110.1, on the reverse strand, counting down.
TGCTTGTTACAAGAAACAAACATGCCTATAATATACATATGAATAGATTTTTCTTCTTCTTCCCCCAGGACCAGCATTTACATAATTTTTTCCAGTACTGTCAGAAAACTGAATCTGGAGCCCACGCTGTTGGGAATGAACTTGTAAAATACCTTAAGGTATCTATGACTTTTTAAAATAGCCTCTTTTTAATGAGTTTGGAGTAGGTTGGGTTTTCTTTTGGTAAGTGTGCTATTGTTTTCCCTTGGAAACTTCTGTAAGGTATCAGGGATGTTGCTCAGTGATAGAGCATTTGCTTAGCATGCATGAGGTCCTAGGTTCCATCCCCAGCACTACAATCAATCAGCCAACCAGAAAAGCTTCCAGAAGGATGCTGTCACCTCGGTGCTTTCACAACCATGATTTCAGTATAGGTTTAGAGCAGCAAGAAGTAGACTTAGCGCTACTCTTGTCTTTTGTAGGGATCTTGTGTATTCTCGAGGTTGGACCTTGCAAACACATTTTTTCTCATGCATATGTAAGCATTACTATAGAGCAGCAAGAAGTAGACTTAGCGCTACTCTTGTCTTTTGTAGTGATCTTGTGTATTCTCAAGGTTGGACCTTGCAAACACATTTTTTCTCATGCATATGTAAGCATTACTAAACACTGGTCTCTGGAGTGTTCTCTGAGTACTGAGCACAGTGACAGCACAGAAGAAGCAGTCCTTGTCTTCATTTTGTGCTGCCATAACAGAAAACCTGAGACTGTATAACTTACACAGAACACAAATTTACTCTCTCACAGTTGTGAAGGCTGGAAAGCCTAAGATTCTAGTGCCAGCATCTTGTGTGGGTCTTCTTGCTGTGTGATCCCATAGGAGAAAGCAGAAGGGCAAGTTTGGGTGTAAGAGAAGGGAAGAAAGAGAGTCAAAAGTGCCAAATTTGTCCTTCTATAAAGAACCTACTCCCATTATTCCAGATCTACCCCACCATTAGCATCATTAATCCATTCATAAAGCAAAGGTCCTCATGCACTGATCAGCACTTGTCAAGCTCTGCCTCCTAACATGGTTGCATTTGGGTCCAACGCATGTCATTTTGCACGGACACACTTAAAACAGCAGACCTCACCTTTAAGGAGTTACAGTTCACTGTAGGAGACAAAATGAATTTGGTGAAGGTGCACTAGGTGGATAAAACAGAGAAATAATACAACTAACCATTCCAGCTTTGTGCAGGAGGTAGGGAGGTTCGAGAGAGTCAACAGACCAGTGAGAGCAAGAATAGGGTTCATGTGAGTGACTTTCAACCTGAGTATAATTGTGAAGAAGCATTTCAGAAAGGAAAACTTAACTAGCTATGGGAATTCTGGGCATGGAACAAAGTAAGAAACATGAGAAATAGGATAGATTTGTTTGGTTTAGGCAAGGAGAAACACATACATATACATACTAAACAAAACATTTTCAAAAAAAATATATGATGGTTCTTGGCCCCTTTTCCATCTTACAATAGCAGTATGGCACCTGTGACATTTTTCTAGTTTTTAGGACTTTTGTGATTACATTGGTTGATCTGACTAATCCCTAGTTAAGGCCAACTGATTAGCAATCTTAATTCTCCTGTGCCATGTAACATTCATAGATTCTCAGCAGTAGGACATGGACATCATTGAGGGCCATTCTATAACCCCCTGAGCCTTGCATTTATTTTATCATTTTATGAAACTAAGTAGAAATTACTTCAGGCTGGCTGACATTTTAAAAGATAAAGTGAACTTCACCGTTCCTTGTCTGTAGAGTCTGCATGCAATGGAAGGCCACGTGATGATCGCCTTCCTGCCCACCATCCTAAATCAGCTATTCCGAGTCCTCACCAGAGCTACCCAGGAGGAAGTTGCAGTTAATGTGACTCGGTAAGGGGGGTGGGTGGATGGATACTTTTATTCGCTTCCAGTGTGTCCACATCTGAAGCACAGTCATGCTTATCTGGGGTGCTAGTACGTGCTGAACATTATATTGAAGAAATGTCTTGATCCCATACATGGGGACCCCATCTAATTCTTTGTCTCCTTGTTTCCTAAGTGCCAGTAGCATCATCATTGTTCTACTACTGCTGCGATAATAATGAAATGTTTCCATTTTCGCATTACTATTCATTGCTTTATTCATTCCTGTGATGTGTAGGGTCATTATTCATGTGGTTGCCCAGTGCCATGAGGAAGGATTGGAGAGCCACTTGAGGTCATATGTTAAGGTATGTAAAACAAACTGTTCTGATCATTTACATCTGTGGCTCTCCAATTTTCCTTCTAAGGACTTTTTTTTTTTCACAAGCCTGGTTATTTAGGGATGTACTTATAATTTACTGCCTATACTAACTCTTCTTGTCCTATTGCCAGAGCTTGTACTGGACAAGAGAAAGTGTGAAGAGAGGCAGCCACTCTTATTTATTTAATTTTGTGCTGTGAACAAGTGAAATAACTCAAATGATATAGAAGTTTAAAGAATTTTAAGTTGCTCTTGGCTAGGCCTCTGGAAAATTTAGTCATTTTCATTTTTCTTTTTTCCACCTAAAATTTCCAGCAAAATGGCTTCTCCCAAGCAAGAGAGGCTAATTCTGACCACAATCAAATGAGATGACTATGTGGGACAGCAAGAAATGTCACTAGGACAGATATCAATAGGTTGTTTAATATAAATACATGTACAACAATCATTTATGTACATTACATATTATAGTTACCATGCTAAAAAGTAACATGCATTCTTTTCAGTCTCAGTTTGCTTTGTAAATCATAGCTATGTGATAGCTTGGATTCTTGAGGATATCATTTACCAGTGTTGTGGGACACATTCCTGGCAGTCCCTTTTATAGATAGAGCTATGGGCTAGATGGCCACTGATCTGAGTCAGATGATTCTCTTACTAATGGCCTCCCTGAAGATATCCTGGGCTCCCTCTTACTGTCACATGACGATCACCCTTCCCACCTTCGTTTCCATGCCTTCCTCTCTGCCACTCATGGAACTAGCCTTTGGTCCCCTGATCTCCATTCTTTGGAGCCTCAGGGTTCAGTCCAGCCTGGAGAACCAGAGGAGTAAGTCTCTTTCTCTTTTCTTCCAAGTATGCTTATAAGGCTGAGCCATATATTGCTTCTGAATATAAAACAGTGCATGAAGAGCTGACCAAATCCATGACCACCATCCTCAAGCCTTCTGCTGATTTCCTCACCAGCAACAAACTGTTGAAGGTATGTCTAGATAGCCAGTGAAACTCTTTATTAAAATAGAACAATGGACTGGGGGTATAGCTCAGCAGCATAGCACCTGCCTGGCAAGCATGAGATCCTGAGTTAAATTCCCAGCTCAAAAAATAAATAAAACATAATAATGGGAAAAGTTTGATGAATAGGAACTAAGTTATAATTAGATAGAAGCAAGAAGTTCTAGGTGCTACTGAATAGTAGGTGACTATAAAAATCAATAAAGTGTTGTGCTTTTCAAAAAGTCAGATGAGTTTTGAAAGTATTCACCATAGAAATGAAAACCATGAGGAGCTAGATAGGCTTAACCATATTTAAATGTTACACATTGTAAAATGTATCAAAATGTTATGCGGAACACCATGAGCATGTATAATTTGCATATTATTATGCATCAGTTAAGTAAGTTAAGGACCACTGGACTTGGGGTACAAACTTGTAGTCCCAGCTACTTGGGAGGCTGAGGCAGAAGACTGACTTGAGCTCACAAGTTGGAGACCAGCCTGGGCAACACAGAGTGGTAACAGAATTAGTTCTCCAATTGCAACCTTGCTAATTGTGTATTGAGATAGGAGCTACAATGAATTGCCACATTTACAGTTGCATTGGCTCTTAAATATAAATCATTATATTCTATCAGTGGAGGCCACTGATTTAGAGATTACCTATATAGAGTGTCATTGAGCAAGAATTCTGTACAAGGGAAACTGCATGGGCAATCTAGCAGTGCCTCTTGTTGGGGAGGCCAGCAGTTTCCCAGCAAGATGAGGTTACTGTTGAACACACCCAAGCAAAACACATCTGCCATTCTCCTCTGGGATGATTTGTCAAAAAGTTCAGCTGTGTATTAGGGTCACAGCTGCTACTGTGTTATACCATTGTCAGCCAAAGAGAGTTCACTTCTTACCTACTAATTTGTTGTTTTTCTTACTGAGGTCTTATTTTTTTTCTTTTGCTTTTAGTATTCTTGGTTTTTCTTTGATGTGCTGATTAAATCCATGGCTCAGCATTTGATAGAAAACTGCAAAGTTAAGGTATGTTACTGCATGTGAAAGCTTGTGTCTCTTTCATTGTGTGTGCAGGTAACATTTCTGAACGTTTTGTCTGTGGGACTATCCAAAGTGCTTAAAGAGCAATAAAATATTACAGCTTTATGATAATCCTATGAGGGAAATGCTTTTCCTACTCATTTTATAGATAAGAAAACTGAAGCCAGACTGTGCTAAGACCATGCTGTTAAATGAGTAGGAGGACCTAGGTTTGGAAACCTAGATCTGAACACTGTATTCCAGAACCAGTATGTCATTAACTCTAAAGAAAAGTATGTTTTTTATTTTGACAGGCTTACAGTCTTCAGATTTGTCGAAATGGGAATAGTACTTTAAGAATTAATTTTAAATGCTATTACCTAGCATTTATTAAATGTCTTGACCATTGTAGACATTTCTCTAGGGCTTAGATGACAGCGTCTCAAAATCTCCTGTTCTTTAAAGCCAGTTAATGGACTGTGAGATAATCCATCTCTTGAGGGCAAATGTGCAGTCTCAAATTTCTGTGTCCCTTGGTGCTTGCTTTTGGATAGATATATGCACCTTTGTGACCCTGTCCCTTGGTTTCTCCTGTCTCATGTTGTCCCTTTGTTCTGATGGGCATAGTCCCTCAGATGACTGGTCCCTTTTGTGGATTTGAGCCTGGTGAGGTAAGACTGGCCCTCTGGTGGTCTGAGGTAGAAACATTTCTCTAAAGTTCGAGTTCAGCAGACATAAGTGGCAGTGTCGCTTTGTGGGTTTGATGGTTGGAAGAGTCCTGTCTCAGACAGGAGTCCTGGAGCTGTGCCTGTGACAATGAATTGTGGCCATATGGTAGCTGTATGCAGTCTGGTTGAAAGGAAGAGAACATGCAGAGAGCACAGGCCAGCAGGCTATAGGGCTGCGCCTTCTCACAGTGAATTCTGTTCTCCCCTTCTCACAGGTAGGGGAGAGGGAAGCTGAGGGAGGGAGTGTCAGAAGGTCAAGATCTAGATCTTCTGCCCATGAGTCTAGATACTCACAAGAAGCAATGCTAAGGCCGTGAGATTTTGCTGGGCAGAAGACTGATGGTTCAGAAGCTAAAAGCTGTATTTTTCTCCAGTAGAGTAGGTGCTGTTACCTGACCAGGTTTTGGAACCCTTTTCGGGATGTATGTGTGTGTGTGTTTTCTTTTAAATTCAGCTAAAAGATTCTAATTCTTAGTGCACAAGGAGATGCCATATGGCAGTGGGCTGTGCCTTTCGTCATCTAAATGCATCATCTAAATTGTGCCAGAACAGCCTGCCAAGGAAAAAACTAGCAGATTGTCTGTTTGGCAGTATGTAGCTAAGCATGCATGCCCACAGACACACAGAGACAGGTACACATGCGCACACACTTGAATATGTTGCTTTTCTGTTTAAAATGTTGTTGGGTACAGAGTAAGATGCTGAATTACTTTCTAGGTCTGTCATACTGGAGTATTAGGAACCAGGTGGCTTAAACAGTAGAAACTTACTTTCTCCCAGTTGAGATGCTCAGCAGTCGTAGGTCTGTGTGTTGGTGGGCAGGTTGATTATTGCTGAGGCCTCTCTTTAGTTCATAGAGATGCCTGCCCTGTGTAGGTCTGTGTTCTCATCCCTCTTTAAAGGACACCAGTCACTCAATCACCTCTTTAAAGACTCACTGTCCAAACAGAAATTTCAGAGTCAGGACTCTTAACATGAATTTGGAGGTGAGGTATTATTCAGCCCATAACAAGGTGCTCATGGAATTTTCATTATTTTGAATCCTAAATAAATGTAGTCACATCAGAGAAAAAGGCAACCTAATGTACTGAAAAATGTAACATTTACTCAGCAAATATGCAATGAGCCCCTTTGTGCCAGACTCAAGTGTTACAGGCTTCAATGTAGCACGGAGCCAAGGCATGGTGGTGCAACCAGTAATCCACCAGTCCAGCTAAGGCAGGAGCGTTGCCGTGAGTTCAAGGTCAGCCCTTACTGCATAGCAAGACTCTGACTCAAAAAACAAAACCAAGAAAACCAAAAAATTTAAATGTGGCATAGTTTGTGCCCTCAAGGAGTTCAGGTGAAAAACTGTACTTAGATCAAGAGTCACTTTTTATCTCCCAAAGAGCACTCTGAGAGAAGCAAGCACAAAGTGTTCAGAGCACAGGAATGTAAAAGAGGATTGCCTGAAGAGGAGTGGGTCAGGATGGTTCTGATGAGTGGGAGTTGGCAGGGACTAAAGGCGGAGAATGAAGACTAGGATGAGAACTGTGATGGCAAGGGGCTGAGAGCCAGCACCGCACACTCAGGGAATGTGCCCATGACGTCCTATGGCAGCTGCTGCAAAACCCACGAGAAATGGGCAGAAGGAAATGGACACTCACAGGACAGAGATCATAATCAGGTGTCAGTACCACCTTTCTGAGAGCTGTGTTAGGAAATGAATAAAGGAAGTTACGTATGTGTGTTCGCAAGACAGCAAATTAAACCACAGCACTTGAGGGACGGTGGGGACCTAAACAGTATTTCTGCCTTGTTTCACGGAGGTACATAGAAGTATAGACCTGCAAAGTGGCAAGCCCAAGGTCCTGCGACCAGCAGAGCCCTTCCCTAAGTCCTGCCACTTCCCTCCTGACACAGTCCCTCAACACCTCTCCCCAGGGAGATCAGTTATTTGCCTTTTGGACTCTATCCAAACCGTTCAAATGCTGCCTTTTCCGTAATTTAATTGCATCTGGTCCTAAGACTATATTCAGAGTGTTTTTATAAGTCTGTTTTTTTTTTTAAATATTGTCCAACTGTGTCTAAAAGAGAGCACTGACATCCAAAAGGAGAAAGCTTAACCACCACATAATTTACTCTGAAAAGAAATTGAAACAAGCACCCCCTTGGACTTTGGAAAGCTTCCTGGTCTCACTGGAGACTGCAGCCTGCACTTCTACCCCCTGGGCTGTGGATGCCCATGGCTTGTCCCACACACTGCTGACCCGGGAACTCCTTCAACACAGCGTACAGCCTTCGATCTAATGAGCTGTATGTGTTTCAATTGGCTGTTTTGGGCTCTGTCTTATATTTATTAAAACTTTACACCTTAAAGTGGTATGTGCTCCTATGACAGCCATTCTTGGCTTCCCTAATGTCTGGTCTTGAAGACCTGAAATGCCCTCCTCATCCTGCTCAGATCAATTCCATACTAGGTGGTTTCATGTGAATTCCCTGTATGTGACAATATGGACAACTATTTGGAAGAAAACAAGAGTCAATATGATAGAGAGTGAATATCTCCAATTGTCTAGTTTTAAAATTTTTGTCTCTTACATTGCTTTCTTATGATCCGTTTTGCTCTGTTTTGTTGTGTTTAATTCTACCCTTTTGATATAATTGCATGTATATTTGCATGGGTAAGATGGATGACCATATTGCTGTTTTTGTCAGATTGTGGAGCAGAACTGTTAACAGTCTCACTGTTTGAATGTCTACTTTACATGTTTTAACTTTGTAAATTAAACAACTATTTCCAAGAAGTCAGCATATAATTTGTCAAGCAATAATTTCTTAGGTTTTTTTTGTTGTTGTTCTTTTCCTTTTTTTCCTTGGAATACTGTATTGTTGCTACCCTTTATTCTGTTTTGTTTTGTTTTTTTCTCTTTAAATAAAATTATTAAAGTGGTATGTGCTCATAATCCCAGCACTATGGAGGCTGAAGCAGGAGGATTTCAAGTTCCAGCCCATCCTGGGCAATTTAATGGCTTAGTGATATCCTGTTTTAAAATAAATACTTTTAAAAGAAGAAAGAACTGGGGATGTAGCTCAGTGTGGAGGCCCTGCATTTAATTCCTAGTACAAAAGGAATTTAAAGAATTTACATCTTAAGAATTATATGTCCTAGACCCCTATTCTGAGTCTAGAAACCTCAGTTTATTTACTGTTCATGATTTCTCTAACTTAAAAATGTTTGGGAAATCTCTTCAGAGTTTTTATATTTTTAGCCTGAAGATGATTAGTTTATAACAATTTGTAATTTTAATAATTTATTGATCTATTTTGATGTCTTTTTAACATAGACCTTGAGTTTTTGTTTCCCTCGGGGATTTTTTTCTGAGAGTTCCATGAAGCTGGTGCACAACAGTTCTGTCAAGGGTACTGGGGCCTGCATGGGTACAGGTTCCAAATAATGAGTTTTTTTGTTTGGCTTTGGTTTTTTGAGCCAAGGTCTCACTATGTAGTTCACTCTGGCCTTGAACTCATGCTGGTATTACAGGTTTGTGCACCACCACCTCTGGCAGATAATGCTTTTATTGTTAGTTCAAGTACCCTACCCAGGGATGTCTAGCATCAGTTGGTGCTTGAAGACATTGTGTATGTTGAGCTGATGCATTCAGTGTACGTCTTGATGCATTTCCAGTGGTCACATATGACTCTACCCAATGCATAGTATTTACATGGAGGAATAAATTTCACTGGGTTTTTTGTTGTTTGTTTGTTGGTTGATTTGGTTTTGGGTGGTATTGGGGATTGAACCCAAGCCTTCACACTGAATTATGTCTTCAGCTCAGACCTGGCTTTGAGACAAGGTCTTGCTAAGTTGACCAGGCTGGGCTTAAATTTGGGATCCTTCTGCTTCAGCCTCCCAGAGTGCTGGAATTGCAGGAGTAATCTCACAGGCTTATGCTTGCTTCTCATGTTGCGCTGTAACTGAAGGAAGAGGTGGGTACCTGTGCCTACCTTCTGGTCTCCAGTGCAACTGTACATTTGTTACATTTGCTAAGGAAGAATATCAATCAGAGCCTTTCTTTGAACTAGCATCTGCAATAAGCGATATTTTAACTACCATAGTTGAACCTCGATGGTTTAGATTGATCACATAGGACTGAGCCACACTTCATTGCTTCTTAGGTGACCGGTGCTTTGAATTTATAATAAGTAGCTTTTGAGGAAGTATAAAATGTCATTGAAGCCTACTGGGAAATCCTCCCCCAACTCTGCTTCTTTGTTCAGCATATTTTAGGCATTTGTTTCCACCATTTAAATTTAGAAACTATAATTTCACTAGACTGGTTTTGAATGTCTTCCTTCCACACTGACTTAAGCTCACTGCTGGAATTCCACAGGAGCACTTCAGGAAAGGAGATTAAAAAGTTGGCATAGGTAAGAATAGTATATACCTACAAATGTATAAACTTGTTTGGCTTTCAGCTATTTTCTAGCTTAGTTGAGCAAGGATAGAACTTTTTTATTTGAAAGGTATAAGAAGGATGGTATGATCATCTCCTATATGGACTGTTTGGACTTCCCCCAAACTAATCTCTGCACACCTGTACTGGAGTAACAGGCAGAATGTTAATATTAATATCCATACTTCTGTCCAGGAGGCAGTGTTTTGAATCATTTTTTGTGAGGTACAGGGCACAGAAGAGAAATGCAAATGGAGTAGAGGGTGTTTCCAACCTGAAAACTGACATGGGCATTGGAGAAAATAGACATTCAACCTTGGACAGTTAAAACAGAGTGTAGGAAGGTGTGTGTACAAATTTCAAGAGTGGTAGGATGTGGGGGTGAGTTTGGAACTCTACCTGGACCTCAAAGGGTGCCAAAATTCACAGAGAGCAAAATGAGTCTTAGGCAAAAGAAATAGATTATGGCCAGGCAAGACCTCTGGGACAGAGCTCAGGCTGACGAAAGTGGAAAGAGTAAAAACAGACCAGTTATCGGGAGCTTGGAAGCCAAGAAGGTGGTGATTTAGTAGAGACTATAGAGAAGTAGACTAGGTTCTTTAGTAGGAGTGGTAAGGTTTAAAAACAAAAAAGGTGTTAATGTTAGTAGAGTGTCTTGAATTTTTTTCTGTCAGTGAATTTGCCTATTTACAGGAGTTTAAAGAGCGTGTGGTACTGACTCATGAATCTATTTTTGTAATATTTCCTTCTTTTTTAGCTCTCCAACTTAATTATTTTGAAATGATAGTTTATGTTGATGCCAGTGAAGATCTAGCATTAAGAGGAATGAGGTAGGATTGGGAGTGAGGATGAATTGTGTTAGGAATAAGAAAGATTAAGACTGAAACATTAATACAACCCAGAGTTCTCTTTTCTACGGGAGTCAGTGAAAAGAAACAAAAGCATGTGTCTACAAAAAGACCTGTATGTTTGAAGTGTGATGTGGTCGTGCACACCTGTAACTCCAGCATCCTGAAGGCTGAGGCAGGGGGATCACTGCAAGTTTGAGACCAGCCTGGGCTACAAAGTAAGTTCAAGGCCAACCAGGACTACATAGTGAGACCCTATCTCCAAGAAACAAACAAACAAAAACCTATGTTTTTAGCAGCTTTATTCATAATAGTCAAAAACTGGAAACAACCCAAATGTTCATCAGCTAACAAAAGAATAAACAGACTGGCAAAATTGTGTGACAGTACCACCGAGGAATTAAAGGGCACAAAATACTCATCCATATAAAAACTGGATGAATCTCAAAAGTGTGATATTAAATAGTCAGGCATAGAAGTCTGTATACTGGTACACATCATTGGCAGATTTCTTCTCAGCCACATTATTTTTGTTTGCTAAGCCAGAAAAAAAAATCAATTTTATTCACAAGAAATCATATTATCTCAGAGAACAATAAAATAACCCATAGAAAAGAATCCTCTGAACTCATCAGAGAATACAAGAATCCAGTGAAGGACACAGAAGTAAACATGCAAAGGCCTTGCCTGGAAGCGGAGATTTAGGAAACAGCATATTGGGAGCACAGATGATCAAAAGTGCGCAGACTCATCACTGAGTCTCTGAAAAGCCCTGCCTTTAACAGCAGTGCCCACGGCAACCTCTTCAGCAAGGCTGGGTGTGAGTCTTCAGGAAGATCTGGGTGGCAGGAGTTGAACAGCGAGCAGTATAGCCGGCTCACAATGCAGTGCTGGGCAGAATATGTGGCAAGTGGGCTGAAGGAGGCTGGTCCTGCACAGACAGGTGCCAGCCAGGCAGACACCACACAGGCAGCATCTGTTGGAGGGGTACACGGTAGTGCCTGGGCCAGTGGGGATGCTGCAGCACCTGCGGCCAACCATGCTTAGGAGTTGGGCTTTGTTTGACTGTGAAGTCTGTTCCTTACATACTCACTACTCTGGGCACCAGCCTGATATCCTAGATTTTGCTTTCCTTCCATTTTAGCTTATAGTAATTTCCATAAATGCATCTAATTACCTAGGTCTTTATTACTTTTATGTGTACACCTTGCCTCATAAAAAGGCTTTAGTTTGTTTTACTGCCAAATTAGTATTCTTTACAATAGCTGGTTATCACTGCTGGGAAATCTCTACGTCAGCCCTCAGAGGCTCTGAGTTAGTGCTTCCTAGTCACTGAGCAGGATTAATGTCAAGTTGAAATATATATGTCTATCATTCTTTAGCCTGTCTTAAAACATAAAAATTTATTGTAGAGATTTTCTAATAAAAACACAAGTCAAGTGAATATTGTAAGCATCGTCAATATTGCAGCTTCAACAATTTCTCAACATTTTGTCATTCTTGCTTTAGATATTTACCCTCACACTTTTTCGTTTGTATTTTAAAAGCAAGTCCCCCAAATTTTACCTTTTTTATCTATCAAAACTGTAGTGTGTCCTCTTTCAACAAATAAACTTTTAAAAAAGACATAACTGCTATGCCTTATATCAAACAAAATTGGTGACATTTCTTTGTGATCATGTAACACCTGATCTGTATCCATTTTTCTGCAGGTGTTTTCAAAATGTCACATTACAGTTGGTTCAGCTGCGTTAAGATCTAAATAAAGTCTACATATTGCATTTAGTTGTTGTGTTTCTCAGGTTTTTTCTTAAATTATTCTCAAACTGTTTGCTCTTCATTTATTTGTTAGTTTGTTCCAATGCAGTGTATTTGTTGAAGAGAGTGAGTCATTTTTCCATTTCCTAAATGCTAGATTTGGCTCAATAACCCCATAGTATATACACATATGATTCTGTATTCCCTGCATTTCCTCTAAATGTGTAGTTCTTTCTAGAGGTTTGGTTTGATTTAGGTTGGTTTCTTCCTGGCAAGGATATATACTTAATAACTAGTGCTACTTCATGGTATCAAGAGGCCTATGTGTGTGGTCATTCCCCTTTTAGTGGAATAATAATATTGACTAACAGGTTTCTTTGTGTCCACTCAATCTATGTATGATAATGGTCTTCACCCACTTTTCACAGTGTTAATAACCATTGATTTAGCCTCATCCTGAAGGCAACAGCATTTCTTGGGACATGATTTTGTCAGAACTAGCCGACTTGCGTAACTAACAGTCATCCCTGAGGGTTAGTGGGCCTTTCCAGAGGACCTGGAGGCTGGTAATCTATTAATGCTAACACCTCAGGATGTAGAGTTATCACCCACACACATGGAGTAGAATCCCTGTGAAATTTCAAAGCTAGCTATTCTGTTTTTAGAAGTAGATAAACTTCATATACAGATAATTTGATCCTGCTTTACTGGATTCTTGAGTCTATGTAAGTTTATGAAAATTTCCTTGCTATTGATTTGAGAATTGAAATTATTGTAAAGCTGATTGTTCACATTTTCATAATAGATTCTGGTATTTAATGCATAAAATAATGCGTGCTGTCATGTCAGAAATATCTGCATCCCGGGACAAGTTCTGTAAAATGTTACCTGTTTAATGTGATACTGGTCTGGCAGCTCTGAAACAGTCCAAATAATAGTGGCTTAAATAAGACAGAAGCTTCACTTCTGTATTGTGAAGAATTGTGAGCTGATAGGCAGTGTAGGGAGAAGGTCATTCAGGGACTCTGCCTCCTATCCAGTTATCCATCCTGGGGTGTCCCCCTTCTACATGATGAAGAAGCTGGCTCACCACCAGGACGCAGTCCAGTGTGGAAAGCATGGAAAACAAGCAGCTCCTTTTAAGGTTTGGCCAAGACAAGCACCTGTCACTTCCTGCAGACAATCCACAAGAACTCACTCATGTGACCAATATTTAACTTCAAGATAGATTGGGAAATAGGGTCTCAAACTGGGCAGCCATGTGCTCGAGTGACTCAGAGGTTCTGTTACTAAAAGGGAGCAGAAAAAGAAGGCTTTTAAAGATCAATTAGTACTCTTCACTAAACACTAATCCTCAGTTTCCTCATCTGTGGAACGGAGGTGACATTACTCCCCTCTGTGACTGTTAGAATTAAATGCATGAGTGGATCAATGTAGCGGTGCATTTAGTGCTGCATCCTTCCCATTTTAAGCTCTCCATAAATTGTGTGTGGAGCCTGGGGAGGAGGCAGTGCAGTCTCACATAGCAGACTGGCTTTAGATTTAAGGCTGAGTTGGGTCTGACTTGTTTTAATTGTGTGACTGAGGTTACGTTTCCTAGTTTCCTCCATCCTCTATAAAATAAGGACTTAACTCAGGAATATTAGAAGAATCGAACAGAGAAGTCCATAAAAATATGTAGTACCTGGCCTGACACGTGGAGGACATACAAACATTGCCTGACATGTAGAAGATGTACAGTGATAAATTGTAGCTAGTTGCTGAATAGGGTAACTTTTTACATAAGCATTCATGATGGAGGAAAGATCGTTATGTAAAATTAATCTGAAGCAGGCTGCTGCCAAGCATTTTAAACTGGTCATGTGCAGTCATCAGTCTGTGTGGTTTTAGTTTAAATACATAGAGCTTAAGCCTGGGCCAGTGCTCTCTAAAAAAGGTCTCTGCAAGGTACAAGCATCAAGTCACCAGAGATGCTGGGTAAAATGTATGTTCCTGCCCTTTCTTGCTGTCCTCCTGCCAAGCTGTTGGATCAGAATCTCTGGGAATAGAGACGAAGCTCCACATTTTCCCAGAACCTCCAAGGTGATCCTTATCCTGTCAAAGTGGATCCATAGCGCTTACTTGAATTATTTGAACCAGTTATAGTTAGTAGTTTGAGAAAAGCAGAGTGATTAATTTTACCTAATTTAGACAAATAAGATTAGAACTTTTGGTTTTTAAAAATGAGTTCAGAGATGAGGTATTTTAATCCCAAAGAATCCCAACTGTAATAAAATGACTATTTGTTTTGAATTCCTTTTAGTTATTGCGGAACCAGAGATTTCCAGCCTCCTATCATCATGCAGTGGAAACTGTTGTAAATATGCTGATGCCACACATCACTCAGAAGTTTCGAGATAATCCTGAGGCATCTAAGAATGCGAACCATAGCCTTGCTGTCTTCATCAAGGTGGGGTCCTCCTCAGTTATGACTAAGACTCTGACCATGTTGGTGGTCTATTCTTATGCTGCTGAAGGATAAACTTAAAATGGGTGCTAATTAGAACCCTGGTTTCCAAAAAGTTTGAGCTGAAAGGCTGACCTTTGTGGGTTGTTGTGCTTCACAGAGATGCTTCACCTTCATGGACAGGGGCTTCGTCTTTAAGCAGATCAACAACTACATCAGCTGCTTTGCTCCTGGAGACCCAAAGGTAGCGTGGCTGTTGTATCCTGTTCTTGTGTCTTGCAGACTGCCATCTGGGAATCTGTCCGTTTCTTTCCATTCTTGTTAGAATTTTCTTTCAGTTCCAGAGGGACAGCTCACTCCTCTCTTGGATATACTGGCACTTTCTTGCACTGATGCATGTGAAGTGTTAAGGATATAGACATCCAGATGAGAAATAAACATCCCAATTGGTTTTCTCTCATATGCTCAAAGTAACCTCTCAGCTGCAAAATTAAAAGTACATATGTCATAGGTTACAGTTTACTTCACAAGATAGGAGAACTAACCATGTAAGCTTTCTCTGGTGAAATTAGCTGCCTCTTGTTTTTATTTTTTAAACTCTGCCTTACTAGTTTTTTTAGGGTTTTTTTAAAAATTGTGTATAACTATAAGCTACTTGAAATCCATTATGGAAATAAGAGAAGCATAAATAGCAAACGCCCCAAAAGTCAGCTGAGGACATTCTTTAATGAAATGTGTACTTTCAGACAAATTCCTGTAGCCACTGTAAATGGAATACATGATACAAAGGGTCAAGCAGCTGAAGCCTTTATAAAATAGCCAATGAAGTATTTCATTTATGACTAAATATTTTTTCCTGCAGACCCTCTTTGAATACAAGTTTGAATTTCTCCGGGTGGTGTGCAATCATGAACATTATATTCCTTTGAACTTACCCATGCCATTTGGAAAGGGCAGGATTCAAAGATACCAAGGTAATCTATCTTTACATGTAGTTGTCTTTCCATAATGAGAACCATTCATTTTAATAAGAGAATCCATTCAAATATGGTACTGGAATGTCTTAATTTTTTTAATCAGTGAAATAACTTTTTTCTTATTAAATTTCCATTTCAAAAAGTATTGATAAAATATTATACAGAAACTTACTTTTCAGCAGATTACAGATCATGCCAGTTGTGACTTTTTTCATTTAAAAAATTATTTTGTTTAAATAATACAAATAGTTTATTTTTGTTTCACTTTTCCTCTTTTCTTATGGAATTAGCCTTTCTTTCACCAACTGTGGAGTCAAATGACAATTCTATAGGTAGGTGTGGGATGTGATGCTTGCTTTCTTGCATTTTCCTCCTTTAAAAGAAAAAAGAATGCAAGTGATTGCTGAAGTATTTACATACACCACTCATTTAGAATTTCCTGTGTACTTTGATCAGTTCTTAAACTCAGGATGAACTGGCAAATTTGTTTAACTAAGATTAACTAAGCCACTGCTGTAACATTCCAGGGAGGCATCTTGCTCCTGAGGTTACTAGTCCTCTGGGGTGTTTCTTGAAGTAGAGCAAACACCCACTATACCCCAAAAATGTGTTCCCTCACATCCGTAGCCTTTATCCAGGGTGATAGTAATAGCCCAAATCACCAGCAGCATAACTCTTTCACATGCTTTTTGTGTCTGCATGTTGAGTCTTTATTAACTGTTCTGTGTCTTCTGTATGGTTGAAGAGAGTTGAGCTCAGGTTGTCTTCACTAGTAAATCAAGTTAAAAAATTTAGTTTGGTCTGTTGGGTTATATTCATCAGGTTTAGTGCCTTGTATATGTGCACATTTCCTTGCACTATAGGAGAAAAAGTAGAAGGATGTCACCAAACTATTAATGACATCTCTGAAATTCAGAAAGAAACATACAGAGACATTCACTCAGGACATGCCTTTCCTGTGGACACACTTGCACAGCTACAAGGAGCCAATGGGTTAGTGGCCCTGCAGTTGGTATTCAAGCATTCAACAAATACCCAACACCAAGTATGTCTGGCTTTGGGATAGAGCCATGGGCAATCTAGATGAAAACCTTTGGCTATTTTATATAAACAGAAGACTCAGAATGTTAGAGATTAAGTAAATGCTAAGGAAAAAAAAAATAAAGCTTGGGAAAAGGGATGTGAAAAGCCAGGACAGTTGAGTTAGGGTGGCCAGATACCAGTTGGGGAAAAAAGAGATTGAGCCCAGCACATGAGTCTAGGAGAAAGCTTCCTGGGCTGAGGGGACAGCCAGGCATTCAGCATACAGTCTAACCCTGCCCACTTCTCTGGGCTCACACCCCAGTGTTCCACATGCTGGCTTACTCCCAGCTTTTCAAATGTGCCATACCCCCGACGACACCCCTCAATTTCAGTTAGCCCCTCTCTGGGGAATCTTCATTTTCCTCCCCAGAAATCACACAGTACCTGTCACCTGTGGGGCCTACAAGAGCTTCTTGTCTTCATACCTTCATACCTTCCCTCACCTCGCAGTCACCTGGACTTGGCTGATGAAGTCTTCTATTCTTTCCCCATCCAGTGCTGAGAGTAGCTCTTTATGCTCAGATGTTGGGTATTGTACATGTGCTGATGCCCATCTTGCCCTCTGAGTGGGCTGGAGTTGTTGGTTTTACAGAACTGAGAGAAACAGAAATCTTTCAGGTGCCCTATGAACTTGCAAAGCTCTCAGTGGACTTTGGGGAATTTGGTAGCAGAGAGAGTTGCCGCAGGCAGATGAGGATGGGCCATGTAAGGATAATTTGCCTTGCCACACTGGTAGGAGTAAATCTCTTTTATACCCACACATCTGTGTGTGTTGTCTGCACAGGCCTCAAGCACATACAGAATTAAGCCATATTTTTCTTCCTAGAGATTTATGTGAATTCAGGCTGTGAACTATAATTTGGATAAAATGAGTTTAATAATCACAAACAGTGAATGTGTTTAAGCTGGAAAAATAAATACCCTTCCCATCTACTGAAGGGTTTCATAGGACTGGATTTAGTATTTTGGTTAAGTTTTGGAAGTAACTACCAAGTATAGGTTTAAAATACAAAGGAAAGGATCTGTAGAATTTCCATTAATAATGGAGTCAGTATACCAGATCAAATCCTAGCTTCAGGTTTCTTTAAAAAGTATATTGCAGCGTTAGAGTGGTGTTAGCTGCTTTCATTTATCCTCCCTCAGTAGAGTTCATGTTTGCTTCTGTGTTTTCCAGAAGGGGTTTCAGTCTCGTCAATTAGCTTGCCACTGAGTTACCAGTTTGGTGCTTTTCAGTTTTAGTTTATATTAATTTTTAATTTGCTTTTAGAGGTACAAAAGTACTAAAGAGAATATTTTAGACTGCAATAAATAAGTTCTTCATTCAGTGATAGCAGAATAGATAGGTTTTATACAAATTTGTTCATTTTAAACACATTGAGTTTCATGGGAGCTGTATAGATATTGATGACCAGAAAATAGATAACTAAACTCAAGAAGTAAATAACATTTTGATTAATGCATATATTTATTCTTTCTTTAAATACATATTTTATGTATATATTTATTAAGTAGTATAGTGACTTTCTTTGTCAGTAACAAAAATTATAATAAAATGTGTGCAGTTTTACATTCCAAAAGTTGGTATAAAACCTATTCACTAATATAGTTACATAGGATGCTGTATGTTCCAAAATCAAAATCTAGTATAATTCTTCATATTTAAATTTGGTTTTTATGTAGGAGTTCGATGTATTAAGAAATAGAGAAGCATTTTAGAATTAGTCCTTCCTCCTTGAAGTCACGTGTTGTAGACAGGGTGGACTGAATATAGAAGATAGGTTTTCTTATTTTATTCAAAGTTTTGGGCCCTCCCTAACTTAAAGTAGTTTCTACCCTCCTTTCAGATCTCCAGCTTGACTACTCACTAACGGATGAGTTCTGTAGAAATCACTTCTTGGTGGGCCTGTTACTGAGAGAAGTGGGCACCGCCCTCCAGGAATTTCGGGAGGTCCGGGTGATTGCCATCAGTGTGCTCAAGAACCTGCTCATAAAGCATTCGTTTGATGACAGATATGCTTCGAGGGTGAGTAGTCCCCAAGTGAAGGAGTCATACATTGAAAAATGTCCCCTATTTTAAGTAATACAGAAAGTAGCCAAGTAACTGAGACTTTCTCTGCTTTTGGAATAAAATCAAGTATCTGTCTTTACAGGAATAATCCAAATAAAGAAAATAACTGACACCAACTTAGGTCATCACTCACATTTCAGAGCTGTGGAACAAACTTAACTATGTGTGTGTTTGTTTCAGAGTCATCAGGCAAGGATAGCCACCCTCTACCTGCCTTTGTTCGGACTGCTCATTGAAAACGTCCAACGGATCAACGTGAGGGACGTGTCACCCTTCCCCGCAAACCCAGGCAGTGTACGTAAGCGTACTTACGTGGATACAGTAACCCTTCCCATTTTACTGCCTGCTGTAGAACCGAAATTTATTCTCTCATAGTGTAAAAGCCAAGAGTCCAAGTCAAGGTGACATGAGAGCCTTTAGGGAAGAACCCGCCCCAAGCTGCTCTCTCAGCCTCTGGTGGTTGCTAACGACCCTTCATGTTCTGTGGCCTCTGGGCTGCAGGACTCCACCCTCTGCCTTTGTCATTGCCTGGTGTTCTCCCTACTATGTGTCTGTGGCTTTGCGCACCTTCTCCTTTTCTTATAAGGCAACACTGATTAGGTTACCTTATATCTTAATTACATCTGGAAAGATGCTGTTTCCAAATAAGATTACATCCTGAAATTCCAGATAGACATGAATTTTGGGAGACTCTACTGAACCCAGGATACATCCTCCTCTACATTGCCAGTAACCCCATAATGATCCATAGTACTCTTGGTGAATTATATTTCGATGATGGTGGAGTCGGTCAATAAACCTTTAACATTTTACCTTCTGATGGCCTAGTATGTTATAAGGACTCAGAATTTTCATTTGTGTATTCAATAAAAGTTTATATGGAGCAAAAGAAGAAAAAATAATATGATTCTAACCTGTGGCCCTCAGAGTTCATGCTAAGCCCAGTTCTGGTGGCAGTAGGCTACACAGTCTTGGAAAAGCCATGACTTCAGGTTGCAGTTTCTCCTCACTGAGCAGATGTCAGAGGTGCCAAGGTGTGAGTGTGATGCTACCTCCAGAACTGACCACTGTCCTTTATATTCTCTGCACAGTGTCTCAAGGAGATAGGGGAAATTAAACCAACTGAATGATGACCCAAGATAATCTGAGTGCTTGGTTGGAGATTTAGTTTTTACTCAATCTTTGATATATGTTCATTTGTGGTCTTGTTTTAAAGATTCTTAATAACATACTACAGATCAGCATCTTTAAAGTAATAAAATTATCAAATTCCTTATCACATTGCATTTGCAAAAGGCTTTTAAGTAACCCCAATGGTTTTTAATTATTAAAATTTATAAAAGTTTTACACATTGAAATTTGTATTCTTTCTCTTTCTGAAGGTCTTTTCTTGGCCTTAGAAGACTAATATTTGAATAGATATTACCAGTTCCCTTTCTGTTTTATTCAGGGCCTATGTTCTGAGTCCGTTGTTAATTTTACCACTTTATTTGTATGCATCTGGGACGTTTCCATGCATATTTCTGTCCCTTTTCCCCCAACAGCAAAAGATTGTCCCATTTTTTACACTACTTTTTCATTCCCAAATATATTTCCTAAAAATGTTATACTGAGATGGTCTGTAGATTTTTTTTCCTATTCCAAAGGCATAACTTTCTGTATCCTAAAGGCAGCTGATTGATCTCAACCTATATAACATCCCCTCCTCATGCATGTTCTCTGTTTCTAAGCAGAATAAATCAGTCAGGATGGAATGCAACCTCCCTGTCCTGTTTCAGTCCTGAGAGAAATGAATAGAATAAGGTATTTCTTTGGCTTTTATCAAAGTAAAAGCCTCCTTTTTGATACAACTTTAAAATTAATTATGTTTAAGTTCCAAGGGTCCAGAAACAGTTATTGCTTCTGTTGTAACTTCCTGTGGCTCATTTGGAAGGCAAAGCCAGTGCTGTGGCTAGAAAGAGTTGGGAGACTTTCTGTGGGAGAAAAATTCTGAATCGGTGTAAAGAAAGATTGGGTATGAGAGTCTAGGCAAGGGAAAGGCTTTAGGACTGCTAGGGGAAGAAACAATGACTTTAGGCAACAAGGCTTTTTCTCCACCACCACCCCCTAAGCCTCCCATGCCCTCCTCTGCTTACCTCTTCTCTGATCTGTCTGCCATCTCCTCCCCATCCATGTGGTGTGACTGCTCCTCCAACCATGTCAGGCTGTCTTGTCTCACCCCTACACTTCCTCACGCCTGGAGAACAGTTGATGAACCTCCTTCAGTCGTCTTTGATTGTTTCTTCTTTTCCCTCTTTGACAGACTGTGAAGGATGAACCCCTTGTTCTGCCGACTGGGAACCCACTTGTGACACCACAGAAAGGAAACACGCTGGACCACAGTCTGCACAAAGACCTGTTAGGGGCCATCTCTGGCCTTGGTAATGCTCCGTGCTCTTAACAGCCTCTGTGCAGGGCCTCACGCAATGTCTATGATCTGCAGGTTGTTAATGTGTTACACTTAGGGATTAGGACAGGGGTGTCTGAGTTTCTGCCTTGCATATTCTTTCTGGGTGGTGATGTTTCATGACAGAAATCTCTTACCCATAACTGTAATAAAAATTCCAGAATTCTTGTGAATCCTAAACATAGTGCATTTAATCTCTTGCCTAGGCTGTTTGCTTTTTGTCAAATATTTGTTAAATTGATTTGACATTTTAAATCTTAAATTGTTGATATTTTTAGAAAATAAGTATCTTTGCAGGTTTTGGGGGTGATGATTTAGATAAAATGTGACAAAGTGATTCCTAAAGGAAATAGCAGTTTGCAGGTAGGACTCAATCCTAAAATAAGTTTTTAAAAACTGATATTTTCCTCCCAATATAAAACAGTGGAAGAGCAGCCTACATGGAGAGGAAAGCAGATGGTGTGAACTAAGATGCAGATAGAATCTTTTCTCCATAAGAAAATGCCTGAGAAAATGTACCTATTTATATTCTGACTAATTCAGCTCCAGTTTCCTAAAGATAATGATACTGTATCTTTTCCCCAAAGATTTAATGCAGATGTTGATAGTCTTCTGTTCTTTATTTTTCCCTCTCTTTACCACACTTTGAATAAATAAAGCATCCTATGATGGCTTAGTGTTTAGGCCATCCATTAATGGTACAAACTCAGGAAGCACTCTTTATCCAGTTAGTTCACGGCACTGTTGTCCATTCTGACAGCATGCTCTATTGTTACTAATAGGCCACTTTACATAATAGGTGATGAAACAGGGAAAACATAAACTAAGAAAACTCATACCAGTGCCCAAGTTTATCCTACTGTATCACTGACAGTCAATTGCCTCATTTATATGTGTATATTTTCTGGTAGTTCTCCCCTCATTTAATGTTTTAAAAGTTAATCAGTGCAAATGCTTGGAGACTGGCACACAGTAAATGCATTGCAGGTGTTGGGTGCTCTTGCAAGTTTCCATTTACCCCTTTTGTGGACTCTTCGTTCTGTTTCTGTCCTCCTCTGTTCACATGTCAAGCTGCTGTTCAGGGAGTAGGGAGGTGACTTGTCTGCAGCAACTCATACCACTAACTTAGGCAAGACAGATTTGCTTTGGATCTGTCCTCTGCCATTGACTATTTGCCATGACCAAGTTTATACCCTCCATATCCGCATCTCCAAAACAGAGCCATTGTCAGAAATGAGCTAATGCAGTGTGTACAGGGCTTGGCATGGTAAATATTCAGCATTACTATTGACCAGCTGTTGTTGTAACCAACCCAGTTCTGTTCGTCATTCATGCTTTCTGGTAGCTCTTACTAGCCAATTAGATGAGTCTATAAGCCTGAGTGTGTCGAAAATCTTAATGATCTTTAGTGATAGTACTCTGGAATCACAAGTTCCTTTTTCCATGGACCTAGTGCATTGGACTGTTGTGTATGAAGGAGAGAGAGATAAACTAAACTTTACATTTTTCATCTGCCTGCCTTAAATTAAGATTCTCGTTTTAGGATCAGACCTAAAAATCTGAAAATTTAGGATCTAGTTTTACTTTATTGAGGAACTGTTTCTCCTCAGTTCTGTGTTCTGTGTCCACTGTGAATATAAGTGTATTAGGAGAATTGTAACTTGATCATGTTGTGTGTTTCTTTTCCCTTCATCTAGGAAAAGGGTCATAGTTTTTTCATACAGTGTGACTTGCTTCTGTGACAGTCTATCATATGGTTTCTATCCTGGGAAAATGCAACTTGTGAGTTGTATTAAGGCCTCTTTTCTGGCCTTCATTTATACAATATTCTCAAATTCCTCCTCTTCTTGGTCATAATACACTGAATCAGTATAGGGATAATAGTGAATAAATCTGAGTGTTTGGAAACAGGAATGATTTACAACCTTTATGTTATAGGTTTGAGGTTAAAGACCATCTTGATCTTAGCCTGAGAAAAGACTTAATACCATTATCCATTAACTTTTAAAAATATGATAAAATATTTTTAGTGTGACTCAGAAGCTGGTTACATCTGTTATTTATTCTTTAACTTTGAGATATCTCAGTCCATGCTAGCTAATTTGTCTACTGAAGTCTGAAAGTATCCAGCCTGCTGCGGATGCCAGTCTAGGAGTGTATGCTCACTCTGCCAATCCCGTGCCAACAAATTCTTCATGCCAGCTGCAAACCCAGCCATGCCTTTCTGCTGGAAGCAGGCATTTTGGTTCAGCACAGAATGTACAAGTCCACTGAGTCATTTTTAATTATGTAATTCATTTAACTCTTACCTAAGCAGGAATTCAATCTGTTATCTTAAATTCCATAGCACCAAAGTAGATTTCAAATGCTGGTTTGGTTGGGGGGTTTGGGGGGGGATTAGGATTATTACAAAGTTTATTTCTGACATAGATTTCCTTTCTATTCAAAATGCTTATAGGAGAGATTTCCTAATATTCTGAATTGACAGGCAGTGGGAGTGGACCTTATTGTCACAGTAATTTTTTATTGTGTCTCTTAAGCCAAACAAAACTAACAGTTCTGTTTATTAAAACTTACCTGTTAACAGTTCTGCTTGCTAGCTACTTAGAACCAAATAACTTAATACTTACTTTTTAACAACTTAGACATTTTAAAATACACAAAAATTTAAAGAAAAAATATTTTACATCATTTTTAACAACCATAGCCATTATCAATGGGTTGTGTGTGTTCAGTAGAAACTCACAGCTCTTCACACTCTAGAATCAGATTGTTTACACCATTCTCACTTCCTGTTCCACAGTGATTTTTATCCAGGACCTGCTTTTTATCATAGCATCTGCCAAACACCCAGCTGCACAAAGATATAAAATTATCAGAAGGAACATATGACCAAATATTTAAACTACAGTTTCTGGCCAGTGTCAAGTAACATGTGTTTTCCTTGAATATTTAAAATACCCTATGACACCACAGAGTTTGCTCGGGTACCTCAGTATAGTTTATATATGGTAGGTTTGTCCTACAATTTAATTTTTGATTGGATAGTTGTGTGTGGTTTATTTTATAACCTTTTATTTTCATCCTATTCATTCTAAAATAATGTATGCCCGTATAGTCTGAGCAACCAAAAGTGGTTTCCAGCAAGTGACTTGACATTTGTGCTTAAATGTCGCAGATTAAAGTTTATTTTTTTATCTCATTTTAAATGATGACCTAGTTCTTCAAAGATTGTAACTGAGTACAACTCCTGAGGCAATTTCCTAACAAAAATATGAGTGCCATAAAAGTAATTTTCCTTAAAATTGTTAGTACTTTATTTTGTTCTGTCTTACAAAACTTTGGTCTTGCGTTAATTTCTGTTTAGCGTCTCCATATACAACTTCAACTCCAAACATCAACAGTGTGAGAAGTGCTGACTCTAGAGGGTCTTTGATAAGCACAGATTCGGGAAACAGCCTTCCAGAAAGAAATAGTGAGAAGAGCAATTCCCTGGATAAGGTAATTTCTTTTCACATGATACAAGTGTTTTGTATAACTAATGGATTTAGCCCAAAATAAACATGCTTCATGTTCTGTAGTGGTTGTTAATTGTAGCTTTAAAAAAAAAAAAGGAACAACAATAACAAAAAAACACCATTTGGTTGACTTGGGGTACATAATCAGAGCTTTCTCTAAGGTTGGAAGCCTGTCTCCTAAAACTTTTCCCTATTTGTGTGTGTGGGGGGGTGTGTGTTGCTAGGAATCAAACCCAGAGCCTTGCACATGGTAGGGAAATGCTTTACCAGTAAGTTGTAAAGCTCCAGCCCCTCGCAACTTGATTGTTGTTGCGAGAATCTCAGATCAGGGCAATGCAGTACATTGAATAATTCTGGAAGGGTGATGCTTAGAGAGTCAACCTGTTCTCTAGTAGGATCCCCACAATGTGTTGGAGGACTCAGCCTCTTTGGAACTTAATGGGAAAATATAAAGCTTGAATTTAAACCTGGAACCATAGGAGATTTATACCATGTTGGGCACTGTTTTCCTATGTTATTTCAAGGAATAGGAAAGCACCTCTACCAATAAACAGGAATGTGTTCCTAGTTCTCACAAAATGTCCAGAAAACAGCCTTCTACTTTGTGATCATGTCACTCAGTCCTGTGTTGGGCAGCAACATGACTGTCTTTAAATATGGTTGTGTCGGGGTGCCAGCATCTCAGTCTGAGTGTGTGTTGTGACATGTTAAACTTCGCCCTTGACCCCAACGTGCCTTCGTGTGTAGAGGGAAAAGCTGCTCCGAAGGCACTCCACTTTTGTCATACGCAGTGCTGGAGAGGAGGAGGAGACCTGCCAGTCGGCCAGGAAAAACCGGGTCACTGTGGACTTCTCCCTTCTAACAATTCCACCTTTGCCAGAAGAACCGCTGCATCCTGCACCCTCCCTCCCACCACAAGAAGTAGAGTTCTCCTCGTGGCCCCGATTGAACGAGCCCTCGAGATGATGCATCCATGCCAGTTTTGCCACTAATTGCATTTCTTCTTAAATAAAAATGTTCACATATCTAGTTAATTAAGCCTGTTCACATACCTGACGAATTAATATGTATGTTCAGTTGGCCACTCACACCTTCAATGAAACGTCTTTTTTTTAACTGACATTTTTGCGTTGGTATGTGGCAAAAATGTTCCTGATTTCCACTGGAAATATAATTTGGAGAGTTTTTAAATCTCCTGTGTTTTTAATTAAGAAATGAGATTTATGTTGTTTTTTCTTAATGTGAACCCGCTGTCTAGTGGTAAAACTGCCCCCTGCCATGGGAACTTTCTGATGTTTGCAGTGTTGAGCTTAGCTGATGATAGAATGACCTTATCAGTTTGAGTCTTTGGCAGTGCTGTGCTGAGGTGTCCCTGTAGGTCCCATTGGGTACTTGCCCTCAGCGATACCCACAGCATGACCCACAGTGATCTCTGAATGGCAGCACCTCAGCTCCGGGCCTGTGTGGCTGACACACAGCAGCCTTCAGGTGTGCCTTGCTGTGGCAGCTGCAGCTGTTCTGAGGGGACAGCTGCCGGGCTGTGTCTTCTGCATCCTCACTTCTCTGTGTGAGCCTTGCACACACGCTTTTTTGCATGAGGTTTTACTTGACATAACTCAAAGTGTGGTTATCCAGTGTGGATGGTCTGTGCCTTCTGGCTTATCCCTGTGAAAAGTGTACAAAGAGGACAAGTCAGAGCTCTAAGGAGCAGCGTTTCTGTGTTTGCGGGGGTCAAGGTGTGCCTGTTGTGTTGTCATGCCTGTGGTTTACTTGGACTTCCCAATTTGCCTAATCTAAGACTCTTCTCTGCCAAAGAAGAAAAGTGAAATGAATTTTCCTCCCATAGTAGAAAAATTAATCATATTTCCTTTTTAGCACCAACAAAGTAGCACTTTGGGAAATTCTGTGGTTCGCTGTGACAAACTTGACCAGTCTGAGATTAAGAGCCTACTGATGTGTTTCCTGTACATATTAAAAAGCATGTCTGATGGTAGGTAAAAAAATGAAGATTTCTGCTTTTCTTTCTGTGTTTAATTTTTTTAAAACTGTACTTGAAAAATATAAGGATTTAAAAAGATTTTATATGAAAATGTGGTAGAAATAAATTGCTTACTGTGGAAAAATAGTTTTGTTAGTTATGTTACTCTAGAAAATGAATTCTAAAATGTCAGGACTATTGTCTAAATTTATATTAAACTTGGACCTACTATCATAACTAAGAGACACAAGCAGATAAATGAAGTTGCTTTTGTTTTGTAAACTTTTGTTTGTCCAAACAAACTTCCAAACAACTTGAATAACTGTACTAGTCAGTCTCATGAATTAGAAAATAATATTTTTCGGGGACGTAAGCATTCCTTGCATTTAGAAGTATGCATATGGTATCTTGGCTTTAACTGGGAAGTACATTATTTTAGTTTCTAATGGAAGTATTAGTATCATAGTAGATTATGTTACTGAGAGTGTGACAACCACATGTTTTTAATAAAAATTAGCAGAGCTATTAATGCTTTATCTGTATCATGTGAAGCTTATAAATACATATGATAGTTTCAACCCAGATTGTGTGATTTAACCAATTCCTTAAAATTATGTGCCTTATAGTTCTTATCCTGGTCAAAAAATGTGGTCTGTTTTTCCCTACAACAAATTAGAGCGTACAGTATGAGCTTCCTTAAAGTCACTGAATTAAAACAAACTCTGCTGAAAACAAAATGCCTTTTTTGAGACCCTGAAGCCTTTTGTGTTGTGTCTTGGGCAGTTGGTTGGATATTAAATATCTGTAAGCAAGTGTTTCTGCCTGAAAATAATGTTTTGTCTTGTTTATACCAAACTTCCATTTCAGCACTATTAGCAGCCTGACTTTACAGCACAGATACTAATAATGACCTTCTTGTTAAGGACTAGGTAATTTATCTTCAGTTACTTTCAAGTGGCAGTTTAATAGAGATGATTTCTTTGAATGATGACCAAATACAAAAGCACAGGGAATTCACTGTATTTGGATTATAAAGTTGAAATTCTTCACATCTGAGTTCTAGATTTTGCTTCACAGTAGTGAGTTTTAGCTGGCATTATAGTTCGTTCTTCCCCTTGATTTAAAATACTTTGAATTTCAAATACTGATTACGATATATAATCAGAGAGCAACTGGTTTTTAAAGACAAGTATACCAGAATTTTGGAGGGGTTGCACATGACATTCAACCTCCCAAGTTATAAATAAGCCTGCTGCAGCCCTCCTTTTTTCTCCTTTTCCTCTTTCTTCTTCCTTATTTTCTATCAGGAGAGAAGACTCCATCTGGCCTCAGTTTTCTGTTAAAAAAAAAAAAGAAAGAAAGAAAAGAAAAGTATACCAGAAATTTTGGATCCAAGTGAAAGTTACCCTTTAAATTCAGTCCTTCGGAAAGTTGGATACATGTTTTTATTTTGTTAATTTTTATTAGTACATGTTGGCAGTACTAAATGCTAGAATTTTTTTGTGCAATATCAAACTGATGTAGGTTCATACCGTTTGATACAGTATTTCACTTCCAAGAACTATCCCATAAGATGTAGTTTGATATGCATACAAAAATCCATGTGAAGCCACATGTGTTGGCACACAGTAATCCCAACACTCTGGGAGGCTGAGGCAGAAGAATCAAAAGCTCAAGTTCCTCCTGAGCAACTTAGCAAGACTCTGCCTCAAAATAAAAAAATAATTTTTTTTAAAAGACTGAGAGTGTAGCTTGCTGGTAAGGTCCTAACTTCAGTCCTTAATGCCAGAAAAGAACAGGACAGGAGGGGAGAAGAAAGAAAAAAATTAATTATATATAGTGGCAGATTATTAGAGAAAAGTAATAAATGTCTATCAGTAGGGGACTGGTTACCTCAATTGTGGTGTATCCATAGAGAGGAATATTATGCAGCTTGGAAAAGTTTGAGGTAGATCCAAGCTGTATTGCTCAGTCAAAACTCAAAGGTAAAGCAGTGTTTGTGGTATATAGATATCTTCAAAAAATGCATTGCTGGGGAGGGATCCTGCAGTAGGAAATGGGAGAGCCTAACTTTGGATTATAGCCCCACCTGTATTCTTTGAATTCTCCAGTCTATTTATGTGTAAGTTAAATAAGCCTTGTACTATCATTTGCACCAGGAAATGTATGATGAGATTAAAGTTCAGGTGCTCAGTCATAGCTTAAGTTGAGTGAGCCTGTTACATGTTTTGTCCAGGCTAGGTGTGTCAGTATGCTTTGTCCTTTGATCAGCTATAAGGGGCAGAAGAAGGGTTTGGAGGCCTAAACTCTGAGGTCTCTTCACATTGTCATAATAGGTGCTTCTGTACGGTGTGCATATGTACAGTGACTCTGACCAAATCAGTGTTTATTTTCTAGATGCTCTGTTTACATACTGGAACAAGGCTTCAACATCTGAACTGATGGATTTTTTTACAATATCTGAGTGAGTAGTTTTGTGTTTGCTCACTACTTCTTGATTTTTCCTGGCATGAAGGACACTGCTGTTGAGCCAGAAGTATAGTTAGTGTCACATCCTTACTTACTAAGCTCACTTTTCTGGACCTGACCTCAGCACCTATTTTCAGGGCTTATGAACAAGGAAACAGAACCCAGCCTATTATTACAGATACATGTATTATAGATGAGAGGTGACTATTTCCGTGGATAAGCCATTTCATAAGATACTACAAAATTTATTCACCGAAGTGAACAGACAGTGGTCTTCTAAGTTGAATCTAGTGCCCATTTTATCTCATTTTATCTCTTAGTATAAGAGATACTAAACTCTTAAACTCTGTTAAACTCTTTATTTTTAGAAACATAGATCCACAGTTGCTGATCCAAATCTGCTAGAAGCAGATGATTTTTCAAATTCAGAATTTTTGGGGTTTTTAAAAGTTTACATAGAGTAGTATAGCACATAACCTCCCAGCAGCATTTTATGCAGCAGCACCCACATAGTCAAACATATTATTACATCTTCAGTGAAAATAGAGAAAGAAATGCTGCAGTTTCTTTAGGCAGCTTTACATCTGTTCGTTTGGGTCATGTTTTGCACAGACTTACGTGGAAACGCGTTTTTAAACGTCGTGCATTTTGGAATCACAAGTGAAAGGCTGTGGTCCTGGCCCTCTAGCAGGAGCTTGGTTCATAGTCTTGGTTCACAGACTCATGACCGCTTACTCTGCTGAGTTAAACAAAGGACTTTTCATGTGGTACCTCAAAATTCAGCACCAGAGGATTCATTGTTTTAACTACCTCTTATTAAGTGAGTAATTTAAAAAAACAAATAAATAGATTTGTGGATATATTAAAGCAAAAAACTACATACCTGATATCTGTAAAGGGCCAGTGCCTGAACTTGAACTGAAAGAGAGTGCTCCTTCTATAGCTCTGAGTGAGGATGAATAAGCAACTTGGAGCAGTAGTATGGCCTCCAGCGTAGCCTGGAGCCAGCTGCCGTGGATAAACCTCCAGCCCTTAGCGAGGGGAGTCCATCCTCTGTGGCCTTTGTTCTTAGGTGCTCCCAGCCACCACCATTCTGGTAGCCACACAGCATGAGGCCTCCCTCCCAGGTTAATCGTTTCCTCTGTGTTTCAATTTGTTGTTGTAAATAGACTTAAAGAAAGCAGTGTATTTAAAGTAATTTTATCATCACCTTTCCTAACAATGTTTCATCCATCCCGCAGAGTCTGCTTGCACCAGTTCCAGTACATGGGGAAACGATACATAGCCAGGTACTGTACCGGTTTGAAATGACTGTAGCCTTTTCCGTGTTTCTTGGGTCTGAATGTGTGAGAATGGTGGTCTGTGGTGACTGGCCAGCAGAAGTCACATAAGCAGCCCTGAGGACAGTTGGCAGACCCTGCGTTGCCTCCATACAGTCAGAGAGCACTTTCGCTGGCTTTCCTGCATTCCTTCTCATGTGTGTTGTGCTTCCCTCTTGGAAATACTGTCTTCAGTGGCCTGTTGATAGATCCACACTTCCTTTCAGTTTCTCCCTTACCTTTATTGTCTCCTTCTTTCTCTTCTCCCTCTTTCTTTTTCAGGTATTTTCTCCTCCCTCATTGATTTCTTTTGTTCTCACTTTCAAAGGTCATTTTTTGCTGTTTCTCCTTCCAGCTATGAAGGTACTAATTTCTCTTCAACTCTACTTTCTTGAGAGGATGTTTTTAAATTATCATCTGAATTAGTGTGGACTTCACAGTCCTTCTCTAAAATGGTGCTTTTCTCTTATATTCTGACTAATCAATAAGTTTTCTTTGTTCTTATGTGACTGATAACTCCCACTGCCCTGTGCCTGGTTTCAGGAGGGCCAGGAGCTCCTCGGCGAAGCATGGCCAGGCAGCTTCTCCTTTAGGAGCCCCTTGCACAGCAGTGGTGTCCTTAGGAAGTTCTTGCCCCCTGCCTTGTTCCCATGCAGTGTGTTTGGGTTGTGAGCCATTCTGTGTTAGTGTGCATGCGGGGTCTTGTTCTAAGTGTCATATTTTCTATTGTGGTTTTTAACAGTTTAATTGTAAATAAACATATATAGATATATGTATAAAAGCTGTAAACTTAGTTGTAATTGAGATTTGATTTACTTATCTGTAATTCTTTTTTATAATAATGACATGATAAGATTAATAGAACTGCTTTTTGAGTGTAAAGATTTGGTTTATGTGTTAACATTGTTCTATTCTGGGGTGATAAGTATAGTGTCTCTTAAAAGAGTGAATTTTCTTTTAAAAAGAAAATTTGAGGGACTTTTGTGCTTTCCTCTTACTAAAATTTTCTATTTTTAATTGAAACATGATAGCATGTAAAATTCTCTGAGCTTTTATTTTTATCACAAAAGTAATCTTTATGTTTGACCTTTGAGTACCAAATGCAAGTATATACAAGGTGCCTTTATACCAGTAACATGCCTTCATTTTTATTCTCTTTGACTTTGTCCCATGATGGGCAAGCAGTGTATTTTGTAATAGAAAAGTACTGTGCTAGACAGGCTTCACACCTTTTTTGTGGATCACATCAAAGCATGTGGAGAATATTGTGCCAAGTAGAGCAAAATGCCTTAGAGATTAAAATGGTGATTGTGAAAAGCTGAAGATTTCTGTCTTGAAAATGATTTCAGAATTGGGTTTTGCAAAGTGATTACATTTTTTTTGGTGGATTTTTCTCATAAGATTTTAAAAGAAAATCTTCCAGCTTCAAAAGCCCCTGTATATATTTGCATATATGGACTGCCTTAAAAATAAATGGGCAAAGGAAGATACAGATTGTATTACTTTGTTCCATGTACTGTGAGAAGATACACCCTGCTGTATACAAAAATTGCCATGGTTTCTGCTGCATGTAATGAAGATCCTGAGCCATAGTGTAAACATTGTCAGCATTTGCCATTCATGGTGGTCCAACTATGTGAATACTGTGCCTTCTCCTTGTCACTTGGAAATCACCCAGCAGCATGTCTTCCATGATAGCCCATGCATGTCCCTGTTCTCTACACACAGTAACACACGGTTGGCTCCGGGATGGGGGACAGGTGTCATTCCAGCACTGGTTTCATTTCCGTCTGCTCTGGTGATGGTACACAGTAGAAAGTCAGCTGTTTGATTGCTAACCCAGATCACTTTTCTGTTTTCTCTACTTGACTGCTGACAAGTTTAACAAAGTCTGTGGCTCTTCTCCTTCCTGCTTGGGTAAGAATAAAGGTGTTAAAACCGCCTCGTACATTCCTTCCCCTTGCATGTTTGTTCTCTGTTTCTCCCAGTGCATTTTAAAGTTACAAATGTATATATTTCTTTCATAACATAATCTGGAAAGGTTCTCAGTGTTTTGACAGTTGTCAGAATGTTGACCTTTAGCTCCACATTGGAGTGATACTCACTGTTTGAAAAGTCCTATCTCTAAAGTACTTTCTAAAAATAAGAAGGACTTGCTTTGGCTTGATGTTCGCTTCTTCATTGTCAGGTGCTTTGCTGTGAACTCTGTAAGAGCTGCTGCCTGTTTTTGTCTCTAGCTTGTTGGCTGCAGTCAGTCAGTGCGTGGCCTGCCTCCTCTGTGCCATGTCCTGGCTTCGCTAATACTTCCATCTCACTGCGGTGTAACACATCTAACTTTTGCTTCTATCCCATTTCACTCATGTTGCAGGAACCAGGAGGGGTTGGGATCCATAGTTCATGTTCGAAAGTCTCAGACATTGCCTGTTTCCCGTAACAGAACAGGAATGATGCATGCCAGATTGCAGCAGCTGGGCAGCCTGGATAACTCTGTCACTTTTAACCACAGTAAGTCCCATGACATACTATCCTAACAGCCAGCCGTCTCTCTGCCACCTCAGAGGAGAGAGCCCCGCCACACCACACCACATCACCAACTTGATTTTTATTCCAGCTCAAAGCAACTAGGAAGAAGAACTCCTGGCACAGTTCCCTTTCCTGGAGGAGAGTTCACAGTACAGGGGAGTGACATAATGTGGAACACGGTCAACTATGGCACCAATCCTAAAAGCCCCATTCCCATAGCAAAACGTGGCAGGTTCAATAGCCAAACAGTCTTGGAACTTTGAATTTTGTTTGGATTCACTGTCTGTAACCACTTTATCACTAATTTTTCCCTGTACCTCCTGAGAACATCTGGGACAGATTCTTTTTGCTCCTCCAGATCTTGTGCATGTAATTGATCAAGCGTCCACATTCTGACACTCCAGCTCTGAATGTATGTTAATTCTTACACCACTGTGAATCAATTTGTGAGGGTGTGGAAAAGCATCCAATAACAAAGTGACTTTTTCTGTGTTTTCAGTGTGAGAAAAATATCAAGTGTTCTTGGAATTTCTGTAGACAATGGTAAGATTTAATCAGGTTGAAGTCTTCTTACCAGGCCGCTTCACTTGCAAACCAAGACTTTTCATTCATCTTGCCTTCCTAACTTTGGGGCTTTTCTAATTTCACAATAGAGATTCTGCCAAAACGTAGGAACATATTTTTAATTTACTTTTATCAGTCATCAGAGGGGTCATGGTATTGTGTGCAATTTCAGCATTTCATCTGCTTAAGGGTTTCTCTAAGGAGAAAACCTAAACAATATCAACTGTGCAGCATATTAAAAACCAGTGTGACCCTCTCTCTCTCATCTATTAGTGTTGTGTTCTCTGAATTGTCCCATCTCCTTTCCAAGCACTATCTTTAATCATGATTATTAATCTCTTCTGATCATTTCTAATCACACAAATTCTATTCATACTTCTTTCTGAATATAGACTAAGAGTAAAGATAATACTCCCAACCCCTTGTATTAGTAATAGTTTAAGACTGGGCATAGTGGCACATGCCTGTAGTCCCACCACTTGGGAGGCTCAGGCAGGATGATCAACATGAGGAGAAGGCCAGCCTAGGCTACATAGTGAGTTCAAGACCAGCCTGAACTGCTACAGAGTGAGACCTTGTCTCAAAAAAAAAAGTTTAAGACAACGGAGAGATCAGAAAATAGCGGTTTCCCTCACTTCCACCCAAGCTATTTCACTGTCTTTGTAAAAGTCTAGGCTTAATTTAAATAAGCTTCATGTGAATGTGCTACACATTAAGTTGACTGCCAGAAAATACTGGTTTTGAGTTCTATACTTGGTGTAAAATGTACAGTGAGTTACAAATTTAAGGTTATAATACTTGATTTTTCAAACTCTTTGTGGACCTCTTCTGGGACAAGGAGTTAAAACAATAGAAGAGATTTTTTTATTTTTATTTTCATTTCCTTTTTAGCAACAAAATTCAGTGTCCAGTGGTACTCTGGTCCACCTGACTCCTTTGTCTGGATAATCTACATGACACAAACTAATTCAGTATCACTTGAAATAAATGCTTAAACTTTGAAGCATTAAAAAAAAAAAGCACATAGCCACATGTGCTGGTGCACACTGGTAATCCCAGCACTTGAGAGTCTGAGGCAGGAGGATTGCCATGAGTTCAAGGCCAGCCTGAACTCACTGAGACCGTGTCTCAAAACAAACAGTTCAAGACCCTGCCTCCAAAAATAATCATTTTGGAAACAAGCAAAAATAAAAGGAATGATCAAAACATAAAGAAACAACTTTAATCCATTCTGATATGCAGAAGCTCTTCCTACTGCAAATGGCTTGAATTGGAGAAGAGAGACAGCTGGGTGTGTGCACTGCCAAATGCCATGCTGTTAGCATGGTGGAATTCCATTTTCTTTTCCTACTGCCCACGAAAAGCCTGTCTTCCCTGCCTTCCTCCTCTTTCAGCTCTCAACTCATTTTTCTTTTGTCAGTTTTGAGTGCCACTCTGTCCTCAGTTACATTTTCTCCCTGCTTTGCCAGGAAGCATAGTATTGCCGACCCATTTTTAGACTTCTCTGTTTTCCATAATTCCTTCTCATCCCAAGTTGTTCTAAAGTCTCCCAAGTCATTCCAGCCTCTAGAGCTCCATCTCTAATTCTGATTATGTGTTTGGCTGCTATCTCCTCTACTAGCTTTTTGCATTCTTAAGTGATAACCTCAACCAAAAACCACAGAGAAGGGAAGAGTGTATACTGTATGTATGTATGTATGTATGTATGTATACACGTGTATTCTTTGGTGAGCCTGCATTATGCATATATGCACACTTGTTTGTTTACATCTGTACTTGTGTATTTTATGGGCAATTCATGGCCATGTAATGTCTATTTTTAAAAATATTCTTAACAATAAATACAGTACCTTCTGTTGGGCCAACCAATATAACATAGATTTAGTATATGAGAGACCTACCATAGATATCCCTGGTTTAAGATGAATTTATTTCATTAAAAAAAAAATAAAAAATAGGAAGAGTCCCTGTACATCTACCTGTCAGACCTCAGTTTGACCAGCAGGGAGCAGCAGAGGCCTGTGAGAAACTTTGCTTTCTGTAACTGACCGTCTGTCTGTAGCATCTCATGCCATCCCTAGTACCTAGTGTGTATAGGACAAGGGAAAAATACCGTATGTGCTACACATATAACTCTAGTAGGGTCTTAAATTTGTTCTTTGGTTTTGGTAGGAAATCATGAGAATGACAAATCCTGCAGCAAACCAAATAGTCTTTCAACTATTTGAAAAACTCTATTAAAGAATAGATTTGTTATTGTTCAGCCATATGAACAATAAATCTTTAAAACACTTAGACATTGACCTAGTCAGTGTAACTTACACTCATTGTTTATCAATAGAGATTTATGTTAACCAGCAAATAAGCAATACATTTACATATATATAAAATAACATTTTGTGTTTATTTTGGTGCCTTGTATTTTTCTAGGAATATCCTAAATTCATTTGCATGTTAATTTATATTTCCACTGGTGTGATAGGAGGAAAAGCCAGCTAGGAACATATGAAGAAAATCTATTTCACGTAACCCAGTGTAAGAGGCAGTTTAAGATCACTGGTTAAGATGCAGCGACTTGTATTTCAGGTCAGTGTTGAGAAGCATGTTTTCACTGAACTGCCTGTAAAGGTGATGTGGGCGCTGGGAGATGAGGTTGTGAACACAGAATGAATGAGGGCCTGGTGGGCTATTATCCCGGTCACTTAAGTACTCCATGAGGTCTTGGATGACATGGCTGTGGCACATTGCTTAGCTCTGAAATATTTTGATACCTATGAAGCACAAATAAGCAAATAAATATAGATGAAAAGTAAATTATTTTATTGACTATAATATGAATTGATATGTGAACATGAAAAATACAGAGAATGCATGTATCTCTGAATTAAAGTTAGTACCTTTCAAAAATTTTTTAAACAGTCCATGATATAGCTTTAAAATTAGATAAAATATACTTCAATGTTTTAAACATTAATACTCAAGATGGTAAATTAAATGTAAACTCACATTTCTGAGATATGTTTTTATACATTTTCTAGATTTCTAAAGTCAGGTGTATCTTAATTATGCATCTAGCATGGCAGTCTGTTATTAGTACTTCTTGCTATTGATAGGGTCTTACAGTTGAGAAAGTCAGGTATAGCACCCATTTAAAGTCAGCCATTTTAATGTCTCTAGTTCTTTTATGCCTAGTGTTTCATTTTTGGAGCAGCATATAACAATAGAACATCATAAAAATTTTGCTCTTTGGATTCTTGTTCCTTGAATTTCATATATGAATTTTGTACAAAAATTTAAAAAGTTAAAACTTTTGGCATAAATAGGTTAAAGAGGACTTTAAAGTAAAACGTACAGTATGCCTAAAGCAGTAGTTTTAGGACTATAGTTCATACCATTTTCAGGTACTCCTAGGCACTGGGTTGCAGTATTCTTGCAGAGAATGCTGATGGCATGATATCTTCTTCTAAGTATGACCTCCTGGGTTACAGACTGTGTCTACAAATGATTCTCAGTGTGTGGTCAGTGGCTGTATTGCAAACCATATGATTTTTGCTTTAGTATATTATTCCTGATTCTGAACTCTACTCCTTGTTCATCTGTGAGGAAAACCTTTTTAGCAACAGAAATGTAAGGGGGAATAAATAACAGATTGTGTAGATGTCGGCCATTTTGATATTTTGCATAAATATTTGCACTTTAGTGAAACCATACACCAAGAACTAAAATATCTAAGGAAATAGGTCTACATTTTGGGAATTCTCTTAGCAAGAAGATTCCTGGTCATTTAGTATTTACATTTTCATTTATTTCTTCACAAATTTACTATTTTCCTAGATTCATATTATGGTCCAGAGAAAAATAATAAGAATTTGCTTTTATAAAGGAAAAGAGAAGATGAAAGCACTTCCTGTGAGATTATGACCTGATTTACTCTTCTGTCTGAAACATCCTTAGTCAGAAAAGGCGTGTGGCTGTGGTTGGGCTTCTGCCTGTCTACCACGTCACCCCTGGGTCAGGCCGGTGGAGAGGGAGGAATAGTTTACAGATACAGTCGCCATTATTAAGTTGAGCTATTTAGGTAAGATGAACTTATTAAACAGAATAACGCTGATTAATGTAAACATGACAAATGACGTAAAGTGGCCCTCGAGTGTTCAAAACGTCCTAAATTTTAGAGTTAAGTCATTTGTCAGAGTAAGAATGGAATGACAGTTGTATAAATCTGAGCAGTAATCATGAGAGCTGAAGCAATTCCTTGGCACACAGCAGAGAGCATATCCCTTCCCGTCCCTGGCAGAGACAATCCAGCCAGCGCTCCAAGGCACCACTGCCCCCTAGTGGGAATAGATGTCATTCTCATTTGTTGGAGTCAGAAGCTACTTTAAAGCAATTTAAGAAAGTTCTCTGTCTCTTAAAACCACTCAGATCTACTAATTCAGTTTAATTTTACTGTGTTGGTCTGTAACATGGTGACTGTTGATTAAAGTCTTCTCTCATGCACAATTCTGTTCCAGGTCTTGGGACATGCTGTCTTTTATCTCTGTGATAGAACAGTATCACTGCCATTTATTTTTAGAGATTTTAAAAAATAACATTGGCTTCAAATGTTGTGATTTTCGAGATGACGCTCTGTTTAAGGAAAAGCAAAGTAAGACACATTGTGGATGAAAGGACCATTTGTTTTAGATTCTCAGTATTCTACAGAGAACGGTGGTAGCATAGATCTACTTCTTATTACTCAGACAAAGGCAGATTGATTTCTGTATAAACCTATATAAATATGATCCTTTCTCTAAAAGAGATTAGAACTGTGATATAGTAACTTAGAGAAATTTTGTCCTTACCAAATTTCCTATGTGTACGTAAGTAT
The DNA here is from genome assembly GCA_004027295.1 of Dolichotis patagonum. Classification (NCBI taxonomy): domain Eukaryota; kingdom Metazoa; phylum Chordata; class Mammalia; order Rodentia; family Caviidae; genus Dolichotis; species Dolichotis patagonum. The sequence continues at coordinate 71,115 of PVJX010002110.1, read as the reverse complement.
ATAATAATTTAACTAGCATTGCCAAAATCTAATTCTTTAATTGTGCCAGGCTTTTAGCCATGAGCAAGTAAATTCTATGGGAACTCCTCAGTGCTTGACTTCACTATGCTTATTTATAAGCTACTTATAAGCTATTTAGATGCATTTAGCCAATAGATTTGCTAAAAAGAAAAAAATGCAGTTCTATGCACAGAAAGAGATTAAAAGTACCTTCAAAGTAGATTCATTGTTAAAATGTAATCCAGACTAAAAACTCATTCAGAGAAATGATAGCCCTCCATGAAGGACCAGCCTGTGTGAAAACTTTGGTTGGACTAATAATAGGTGTTGTGTTTTTTGGTTGTTAGTGTTGTTGTTTGGTTTTTGGTGGGGTTTTTTTTGCGGGGGGGTTCCACTCTTAGCAGCTTTTGATCACTTTAACAATAATCATGAGTCTGTATGTTTTCCTCTTTTGTTGCCTCTAGCTTACCAAACCTCACCTAATGAAGGAATGCTTTGGCTTATGTAAAGGCAGTACAGTACCCCAGGCACCCACCTTTCTTATCTGTGAGGAAGAAAGAAATAGAGCTAGCATGTGCCAGTGTGTGACATGTCCTCTGCATAGAGTGACAGCATTGTGAATCAAAGATACTAAACCTCAGGGCCACCTTTATAAAAGCACCTCTGTAACTTTGAAAAACTTTTTTGTGGCCTTTTAAAACTATTCTAGAATTTAAGTCAGAATGTTGTCTTCCCAAAGTTCTTTCTTTTGTCCTAATAATTTGTACCATGGTAATACCCAGAACAAGGAATTTGGAGTGAAGGTTCTAATCTTTCCCAGTACTAGTCTCATGGAAATTCCTATTTTCTCTACTTTATTTTCCTGATCTATATACAAAATGTCCTCCTCTTTGGAGTATTAAGAAAATTATCAATTAGTAAGTATTAACTTATTGTAACTCCTTGGAGAAAGACATTACCTTGTGTTTTATTATATGGTCATCTTTCTATGTAATCTAGACCAACACTATAACATCTTTGCATCCCTATGTGTATTTCTGCTAATGCATACCATTTCATAACTTAATATCTCAAATTGTATGTCAGACTGCATTTATATCAGTACTAAATTGGTTTTATAGCCTCTGTAGAAAAAGTTTGTATTCAAATTATATATGATTAAGATAAGTTTACATGACAGTTTCTTCTTCCTTTTCTTAAACATTTCTTTCACACATGTTGGCTTTTATGCTTTTCTTAAAGCAAATAGAAAACCTATTTGTAATGCAGTCAACTCTTGATTATCATTCATGATCCTAATTAATTAAGTCATTTAGTGACTTGACAGTTTTATAACATTCACTGTGTACCAGGTGCTATTCTAGGAGCTTCATAATTAATAGATTTAATCCTCACTACCACTCTTTGAGGTAGATACTCTTATTATCTCCATTCTACAGATAGGAAACTGAGATACAAAGAGGTGCAATAACTTGCTCATATTCACACACCTAGTAAATGGTGGAGCTCAATTCTGTAGCCAGCGGCCTGAACTCAGGGTTGTTTTTTTTTTGTTTTGTTTTGGGTTTTTTTTGTGGTTTTTTTTTTTTTTTTGTACCAGGGGATTGAACTCATGACTGTGCACTTGCCAAGGCAGGCGCTTACGCCACTGAGCTAAATCCTGGGCCCAAGGTTCATCTTCTTATGAAGAGGCTGTTGCCTCCGTCTACATGCAGAACTTGGAAATCCCACCATCCCTTTACAGCCCCGCCATTCTGACAGCTTAGTCAAGCAGCCTTTCTTGATGTATGTGTGTCTCCACTGCTTACTGCTGTGTGACTTTAGACTTGTTATTTAGCCTTTCTGTGCCCCTACTTCCTTATCTGCAAAAAGGGTTTAATAAAGTATATACTTCATAAGAGTGTTGGGTTAATACATGTAAATTTCCTAGACACATGGTTGCACATAGCAAACACACCATTGATGTTTGTTTTCATTTCCTTTTAAAAATTGAAAAAGAGTTGTAATTAAATTTATTAATACCACCTTCAAAACCCTAAACAGGCAATCGAGCCCCAGAAGGGGACTCTATAGATAATCAAAAGTTGACTGTGACTCTCCCGTCCCAACAGCCTTGCTGTGTGAACCACGAGCAGTAACCCTGTGCTGTAATTCATGCAGGCTATGGCCACTCGGATGCAGATGTTCTTCACCAGTCACTGCTGGAAGCCAACATTGCTACTGAGGTTTGCCTTACAGCTCTGGACACACTCTCTCTATTTACACTGGCATTTAAGGTTCGTATTAAATAGCAATCATGGTCAGTTTTAGAAACTCAACTAGCACAAACTTATGACATTGTATTTTTATAAGGAAAGTATTAATTTTTTTTTTCCTACTGGGAATCAAACTCATGACATCGCACTTGCCGGGCAGGTGCTATGCCAGGATTAATCTTTAAATTCCTTAATGAACCCATTGCACACAGAATGGCTTGAATGCTCTGAAATGTAATAAAACTCAGCTGGTCCACATATACAACGTGCTTGGAAATGATGGAAGAAGTCTCTAGGGGTGGTTAACTCTTAGATAGAAGAAAGAATTTACCTGAGAAAACGGGGCTTTGCTAAAACCTCAGGATGATGAATATGGGAACATAATCAGGCATTTCTGCCTTGAATATCTTTAAATATGACTAAGTGATATAGCAGTTACAATTAGGTACTGATAGGGAGAAGAGTGATAGATAAAAATCATAATTTTAAAAATGTTATCTGGTACTAAATTAAATGATAAAATTACTTCAGGGATAGAAAATGAAAAGTCTTTTTTTTCTGATCTTGTTTTTAGGTTTTAACAAATAATATTTAAGTAGTCGAAGATGGGCTCTTGACACCATTTCCCATTCTTGCTTATTAATGTTTTTAGCATAGAAAAAAGGGTGTTCGAATTCCCATTAATGTACTACAGATATTGAAACAGTATGTTTTGCTGGGGATTTAGCTCAGCGGCATAAGCACCTGCCTTGCAAGCGTGCAGTCATGAATTCGATCCCCGGTACAAAAAAAAAAAAAAAAGAAACAGTATGTTTGATTGCAAGGGTATTTGGGAAATAAAACCAGTCATTCTCTGCTTTCCTTATCTCTATATATAAAGCACATCTTTACTAGGGAAGTAAAAATAGTGACCTCAGTGTCACTGTACTCACTGTCACTGTACTTTAGTCTGCTTTTTTGCTCTACTCAGTTGTCACAACCCTTGTGGAACTCCCACCCACCCACCCCCAGTGGCTCTCAGAGCAAGGTCTCCAGGTACTGCCCTTGAGGACCCTTGGAAATGTAAATTCTCAGGCCCCATCCCAGACCTATTCAGTCAGAAACTGGGTTGAGACTCAAGCTCTACAGCTTGAGAACCATAGCTCTTCTGAACCCATCAGACAGGCCTTTAAAGTCCTTTCTATTTTCTGTTGGATAGTTTTAGTTTAAAGATCTTATGTACATAGGCAGTGAGGTTTTGAATGTAAATGGCTGGGCTTGTGCATATGTATTGATACTACACATGCATCCTTTAGTCCAAAACAGTAGTGGTGATACTTCTCAGCCTGGGTCCTGCCGTGAGAACAGGCAAAAAACTCTGCAGACAAGGGCTAACAGGAGCAGACACACAGACAGGCAGGGCACACAATACAAGCACCATGGGTAGCATCTGTGAGAGTGGTGGCAGTTTTCTCACTGGTCAGCCGACAGTTCTTCTCCAGGGTCCTACCTATTGCCTGTATCCAGGAAGGTATTAGCCAGGATTCTCAGGTCTCCAAATGTCTTGTCACCAAGAAGTTCTGGCTCCCAAGAAATGGCATCTGATGGTTCCTAATGAAAACTGATCATGGCATTTATGGAATGAATGAATGTCTTGGGAAAAATACTTGCTGTCTCCAGACCTAAAGTTTCTCACCTGTAAGACTAGAAAAGTAGGATCTACCTCATGGGGCTGTGATGAATTTGAGTGAGCTGACCTTTGAAAGGAACTTCCATCTTCCTAGTGCACACTAGGCTCCATTGTACCGGGAGGCAGCGCTCGTCAGCCTCGGGCAGGGTCTCTACTTGACATCTCTCATTTTTTGACTGGAGAGGAAAGAAGGTTGAAGTAGGGTGTTTACACTGAGTTACATTTCAACCCTTTTTTTGTTTTTTTATTTTGAGATCAGGTTTTGCTGAGTCACTAAGTTGCCCAGGCTGGATTCAAACTTGCAGTCCTTCCACGCCGGGTGGTGCATGCCTATAATTCCAACACTCAGGAGGCTTAGACAGAATTATTGCAAGTTCGAAGCCAGCCTAGGCTGCCTAGTGAGTTTGATGCCAGTCTAAACTACATAGTGAGACTCTGTCTCACAAAATCAAAAAAACCCTTGCAGTCCTCCCAGAGTGCTAGCATGGGTGTGTACCACCACACCAAGCTCCAGTTGACATCTCTTATCCCGATGTCCTTACCTAAAACATGACAGTTACCCCTACTCTGTAGCTTGAGGTATGAATGTGTACCCAGAAACACCCACTCTGGGACCAGAATGTGGCAGGAGCTCAAGTGTTCACTAGTGCTTTAGCACTAAGCACTAGTCTTACCTGGTTCTCCCTATCCTATGGTAAAAGGCCTGATTCCTGAGATATCCGGGGAGGGTTGAACCGAGAGCTGAGGAGGTGTTTGTCAGCATTTCTATGCTGGTGAGCATGTGTCTGCTGTAGAAAGCACAGCACCCACCTCAGCAGCTGGAAGAAGGGCAGGTGTACAGTGCAGAGCTCAGCATTGCTAGATGGGCCGAGAAATTTGTGAGTTTGCACGGCTCAGATAACAGGTCTGTGAGGCCCATAGCATCATCCTGTGCACATGTTTTGTCAGTTGAGGCATCAGACAACCTCAGAAAGATGACATCTTTGAGTTAGCTAGTACAGTTCTGTGCAGGAAAACCATCTACAGACAGAGCCCTGTCATACTGACTCTCTTAATTGATCACGTCAGTAAGTTGCAAGAGACAACCAGAGGTCAGTTGCTTAAGATGAAATGTTTGAAAAGATTCAAGCCCTGAATTCTGCTTGTTACTACACCATATTATCTTCCTGCTTTTTATTGAGTGCCTCCTGTACCTCTGACATTCATCTTCACAACAGCCTTGCCTAGTTCATCTCATTGTCCCCCCACTTTACAGGTGTGGAAATTGAGGCTGAGACAGGTTAGGATATTTGCCCAGGATACTACACAACTGGCCTGTCCCGAAGGCCTTGTTTTCCACCAAGTCAGAGGGGTATGTGTGTGTGTATTCATATGGAGGTGGAGGTGGGTTAAGTGAATTTCAAAGTATTGGAATGACCTCACAAAAAAGCAAAGAAAATTACCAAGCTCTTAGGTACTGCATGCAGTGTAGGGTACTTGCACATATTATCTCATTTAATACCTAAAAGGGTGAGTTTCACAAACTGAAATGGTTACATGCAGAAAAATGGTTATTCTGCAGATATCTTATTATGACTGTGAACATAGTCTTTAACATAGACCATCAAGTATTGCATGATAATGTATTCACAGATTTAATCTGAAAATGCATGTATTTTTAGCAATTCCATTTAGTGCCTTTTCTTGACTTAAAGTGTGCCATGAGTGCCATTACAAGACCATAAGGAGCAATAAGGACTAAAAAGACAGTGAGGTGTAAGTGAATAACATGTGTTGGAATTAGCTGTCTTAAATAATGTGCTCCTTACATCCCATTTTGACACCCAAGGTCTTTTTTTTTTTTTAAGGTACTCAAGGTTTAAGGTTGACATTGTATTCTTGGGTGTTTAGGGATTACTGATAATGAACATTGATTCTCTGCAAGGCCTACTTCCTGAATCACGGATTGCAGGAGTGTTCCAGCAGTCAGACTTGGGCCCATCATCAATAATTCCTGGGCAATTAGACTCCACTTTATTGCTAGAAATAAGTCATGCACTGTATTATTTTGTTATCTCATTTAATTTCCTAAATGAAGATTCCTTATCCTCAGTGAGTCAAAATGAGATACACTGTATTGTTCTCTTTTATTATTTCAGAGTAGAGAAGTTAATGGAAATTTTTGTTTTTCTTTTTTACCTGTGTAGGCTTCTCTGCATATTCAAAGATGTGTTTGTATTTAGTGTACATTTGTATTACTTTATAATTAATGAAAAACCAACAGAAAGGGAGAGAAAAAGGGAGAAGATTGGAAAATAAGGTAGTTGATAATGGGTGTGTCCAGGTTGAAAAGTCTACTCCTTTAAATGAAGCATTTTATATCTTAGTGTAAATGAGTCTTAATTTCATTCTTGCCATTCTTGAGATCAGAGCCCAAGAATACTAAATTCTGAAAATGAGAAACAAAAGCCTTTAGAAGGAGAGGAGGGAGAGAAGAAATTTAACTCGAGTGGACCAATCAAAAAGCGTATCTCAGGGTCTTTTCAGTTTTTCAAAGAACTGTCTTGTGGATAATTCTAGCAAAGTGCTGAGAAAATGAAATCTCACTTGCAGATTCTCTCAAACCTCAATCCAGCCATAATTAGAAAAGTAAATGGATTGTGAAAAGCAAGACTCCTAGGAAAAACGATATTCAAGGGAGAGCATCTGCGTAATTCCCTGAGCACTGGAATCAGCATATGGGGGCAGGCAGGGGAGTGGAGGTGAACAGCTGCTCACAGTGGAGAGTTACATTGTTCATTTAATTAGTCATCATTCTCAATTTCTGCTCTTTAAATCACTTCTCTTTCACATGATGGAATTCAGTATGATACCTCAGTATTTCATGCTATAAAGATCACTGTGAATTCCACTGTGAGATATTTATACTTACTAAAGACTTAAAAAGAAAACAGAATTATTTGTCTGAGTCAGATTTACTTGAATCAGAATTTGTCTCCATTGATGAGGTGACTCTTACTTTTCTGAAACTGTAATTCCAACCATAATTTTCTATGTAGAAAAATTATTTAACATGTTATCTCCATTTGGCCAGATTGTAAGATTGCTTCGAGATACCAGTCTCTTGACATTTTTTGTTACAGTCACTTTTGCGTTCTTGTGCAAAATGCATTCATGTGTCTTTCCCACACATACATCTTTTTAAGATGGGCTGGACATATTTGAGGGTCATGTTGTTTACTATCCATGCATGTTTGGATATGAAGCTGCATGCTGGCTTCTTGCTGGGCTGCACCTGCAGCTATTATCTAGGTTTGGCACCTGCGGGGAATTTTAGCTAACTAGACTTCCAAAGTGGTCAGTTTATACGGGTTTTCTGCTGAATTGAGGATATTTTAAAGAATGATTAAAGGCAATTAATTATGATCCTCTTGTTTGATAAAATAAAGTCCATAAAATGTTAAAATCCTACTAGTTACCTCTCACTTAGCTAGACCAAAATACATGTCAGATGCTTTTGTTCTTTGCAATACCTGTGCAAGGTCAGTTTTAGAGTCATTATTTTACAGATAGAAGTGCTGAAGCTCAGTTTAGCTGCACAAATCCATGCACATAAGTGATAACTGACTAGCACCTTACTGACCTGATTACCCATGACTCAAAATGTCTGAGATGCCTGTGTGGGAGGGACCCCTGCTTTTAGAGGACTGGCTTTGTTTTCTTTATTTCAGGATTTCTCCCATCTACTAATTAACACCTGTGACAGTGCTCCTCTGTTGAAATGAAAGATGTTACAAACATCACTTCTATCAATTGCTAATACACAGTAAAAGTAATAGAAGCCAAATCAGCATTAAGCTACAGTGGCCTTATACACTATATTGAAGTTTTCTGGGAACTCCAAAGCATATCTTTTATCTCCAAAGCATAAATTTATTGTTACGTACACAGAGTCTGCCAAAAAAATGTATACACACTTTAGGAAAAGTAAAAACTTTTATAAATATTTTAATACTAAAATTATTTTACTAAATTTATTTAGACATCTTGAGATCAATACACATTTCCTTTTGTTGCCATAATTACAAGAGGTGCTCAAAATGATGGCCTTTAGCTTCCAGACATTTTATTAGTACAGTGAACTGCTGCTTGGGTAACCTTGGTCATTGAGATTGCTGCACATGCATTTTAAATATCTTCACTATAATAAGATCCAAAATGTATAATAGATACTGTAATAATAAAAGGGTAAGAAATACTCAAAGAACTGGGATAGGGGAAAGGAGAAAAAGAAGAAAAGATTATGTGTAGTTACACATATATGTATATGCATGCAAGATCGATAACTGCTATTAATCTCTCGTTAGTTCATCAAAAAGAACAGTTTATACTGTCGCTGTTTGATTGTTTAATCATTTTTTATACCTAGATCTTGTAACCTGAACAACTACAGTATGCAGTATATTAACTAGTGTCAATTTCCTTTTTTTTTTTTTTTTTTTGAAATTCTGTATCATTTCTATCCTTTTTGTTTTGTTTTTTAAAATAAAACAAAAATTAGCTTCTCTAATGGCAGGCACTGCAGTGGGTTTTTTGTGATACAGAACATCCTCTAGAACCCTCCAGACAAGGGCAACACCATTTGTTGAAAAAACATGACACTGGTTTTCTTTTCCTGAAGTGTTTTTACTTTTTTTACTTCTGCTTTTTGTTTTTGTTTTTGTTTTCGTTTTTGTTTGTTTGTTTTTTGGTAGACTTTGTATTTGTTCTTCAAAAGCATTGTTTTCTTCAATGGAACTCAGCAAAGTTTGTTTAAATTGAAAATTGTTTTACTGCTTCCACTGCTACATTGGAAACTGTAGTCTTTGAGCCTGAAAATTGTATGAAACCTCCTCGAAGTGCCAGGTGTGTCTCACTAATAATGCTGTCGATATGTGTTTTAAGAACCAGCTCTTGGCTGACCACGGACACAATCCTCTCATGAAAAAAGTTTTTGATGTCTACCTGTGTTTTCTTCAAAAACATCAATCTGAAACGGCTTTAAAAAATGTCTTCACTGCCTTGCGCTCATTAATTTATAAGGTAAGTTGTTTCATCAGTGATGGTCCTGGCTTCTGGTCACCCACTTTTCCTCCTGCCTGGAGTTGAAGAGAACATCACCGAGCACTGACTTGGCTGTGCTGTGCCCTCTTATTGTGTGCCATCTAGTTTCCCTCAACGTTCTACGAAGGGAGGGCAGACATGTGTGCTGCTCTGTGCTACGAGATTCTCAAGTACTGTAACTCCAAGCTGAGTTCCATCCGAACAGAAGCCTCCCAGCTGCTCTATTTCCTGATGAGGAACAACTTCGACTACACCGGGAAGAAGTCCTTTGTCCGGACACACTTGCAAGTGCGTGTGATTTAGTTTTATCATTACATAGTTATCACCAGTGAAATTTTCTCATTGGAAAACAACAAAAAAAAAAACTTTGTCACATTTACCGGTTTACCTGCAATGTCAACCTCAAGGTGAAAAATCAGAAAGTTCCTTTTGCTGGTATAGTTTATTTCACGTTCCGCACCATAAAATGCAGGCCCAGGATTTGTTTCATTTGGTAACTTGACATTTAAATACTGAATCACCTTGAACTGAAATTCAGTTGACTCGAGAAGTGCAGTGTTACCTCAGTGATGGTCCTGGCTTATCACTGGCCAGAGCAGCTGGAGGAGGGACGGTAATATTGCAGAGACAAAAAACTTCACACTTATAACTTACAGGTGGAGAGGTTTGTTTTGACACACTTGTTAGAAGTTTCAGTCAAGCTTAATTTGTTTGACAATTCTGGAGAAGATGACTACGTTTGTGTTTGTGTGGGGAAGGATGGCTGTGGTAATGTTTGTCACCTGATGCAGAGTTTTTGAACAGAAGCAAAATTTTGCTGAGTGCTTTTGTTTGCAAACCAAGGAATTACTTTACTGTACTAGAATGTATGTGAGAACACTTCATAGTAAGCATTTTAGGCAAGAAACACAAGGTGTAAGGTGATTCTGTCTTGTATTTACAAACTTCGGCACTCTTGGGGATAAAACATCCTAAATTCTCTTCTCTGAGACCTAGACATGATAGTGATAAGTCTTAAGTATTTTTGTAGACACTTTATCAGTGACCATATAAGGGTATTTCCTTCTCCATCTCTGCATTTATGCCTTATTTCATTGTCATAAACAGCATGCTACAGTTCATAGCCCTGAACAGAACAGAACCCTCTCCTTCGGCTGTGGAGCATATGGACAAACCCAAAGTCCTTGTAGTGTAGTTTGGCTAGTGTTCCCCTGGGGGAACATCAGGAGGAGCATCTGGTTGGGGAGTAGAGCACAGCTTCCTAGAGGACATGAAGGATGGATAGGGGATAGCAGTTAAAGAGTAGAAGGCCACAGGCACACCATAGGAATTACCCAGCTACGGACTGGTTGCTTAGTGTGAAGTTTAGAATATGGTTGACAAAAAGTTGAGAAAAACACAGTTAAATATCCAAATCTTTATGTATTTTGAGTGCTGTCTTGGACTCCAGTGGTAAGAATAGATCCTAGGAGTCTGGACCTCACCTCGGGAGACCATTGTCATATCTGGGACAGAGAGGGTTGTGCCAGAGCAGCTGGAGGAGGGATGGTAATATTGCAGAGACAAAACACTTCACACTTGTAACTTACAGGTGGAGAGGTTTGTTTTGACACACTTGTTAGAAGTTTCATTCATTGCATGTTCAGCAGCATTGTAGGAGGCACTGGGGAGAGGAAAGCTGCCAGAAGCAGAGAGTAAAGGGAGGAACTGAGAAGGTCACAACTTCCATAACCTGCCTCTCCCAGCCAGGTCCCACTATGTAAGAGCAGGTCATCCCGTAATTCAGTCACCTTCCAAATGTGAGACTTTGAAGGACACTTTTTTTTCTTTTTTGTGGTGCTAGGGTTCAAACCCAGGGCCTTGTGAACGAATGCAAGGCAAGAACTCTACCACTGATTGAGAAAGTGAGAAAAAAGATTCAGATGTTGTTCCCCACACTAGAGTGAACCCTGCCTTACACCTCCCACCCTTGCCTTGGACTCTTGCACACCCTAACTGGAGACAAAAGCAGAGCCTGTGTGATCACCTGAAAGTGAATTGATTCATTCACGTTTCTGTCTCCCTAAGGTCATCATTTCTGTCAGCCAGCTGATTGCAGATGTTGTTGGCATTGGGGGAACCAGGTTCCAGCAGTCCTTGTCAATCATCAACAACTGTGCCAACAGTGATCGGCTCATCAAGGTGAGCAGCCTTAACCCCTTTTAGCTTTCACCCCCAAGACTGCCTCATTACCCAATGTGCCTGTGGTCAGCAGAAAGTAGACAAAAGCCATGTGTCTTTCCTTCTCTTCTGTTTGATTTAGCACACCAGCTTCTCGTCAGATGTGAAAGACTTGACCAAGAGGATCCGCACAGTCCTGATGGCCACAGCCCAGATGAAGGAACATGAGAATGACCCAGAGATGCTAGTGGACCTCCAGTACAGCCTCGCCAAGTCCTATGCCAGCACCCCCGAACTCAGGAAGACGTGGCTTGACAGCATGGCCAGGATCCACGTCAAAAATGGGGATCTCTCAGAGGTAGGGAGCTCTACCAGCCTCTTTATCTTGGTTTTTGAAAAATCAGTTATACATTATTCATTTAAAGAAGCCAGTTGTGAGGGAAACTGTCTTGTCATTTAAAAGCTCAGGGTGACTTCTTCATTACCTGTGCATTTTGATAATTTAATTTGTACTGGATTTTTCTAGTACAAAAGAGCCTTATATGAAGGCCTTTAAAAATCTGCATACTCTTATAGTTCCTTTCTAACTAAATGCACACCAGCTTCTGCATTAAATTTTAGGACTACTCCTTTGTAGTCCTAAAATTCAGCTATTTATGATAAAAATGCTTTCTCTTATTAAGTTAATGGTAGGGCCTTTTTTTCTTCTGATGCCAGTGCAGTGAATATGTGAGTGTTCCCCTGAGAGCTGACAGGTTGCAGTGTTTTGATACCATGACTGGAAGCTGGATGAATGGGCACCAGAAACAGGCTCTGAATCCAAGAGCTGACATTTCCTAATTCTATGACCTTGAGCCAGTGTTCTTAACCCCTCAGGATCGTGATAAAATCATTAGTGAAATGGAAGATTAAGGAAAATAGCTATAGAGTGCAAATAGGTGCTGCATTCCCACAAGAATACTGTTCAGAGTTTGTTCAGGAGTCGGGGGTATGATCAGGAGTATTACTAAAGCAAACATGCCTTGACTTTGAAATTTCAATAATGGCTTCAATTAGTAAAGTTACATTCTATGTCTGAAATGTTGATAGAACTATTTTTATAGATCGATTATTTAACAACTCCATTATGCTAAAAGGTACATACCACATTACACTTTTGTTAGCCCATAAATTTAAAATAAACATTAGCCAGAAGAAAAGAAATTAGTAGTAATAGTAATGCTTTCATCATTCTCAGAATGTAATGATTGTTTTTAATGATTTGTGCAACTCAGGCCTCTTGTAAAAAGGAAAAAGCAGCTCACTCAGCTTTAGTTGTTTCTCTGTGTATTAGCTTCCTGTGGCTGCCGTATAACATAGTACAACCTGGTGACCTAAAATAGCAAAACTTTATTTTTTCACAGTTCTGAAAGTCAAAAGTCCAATCTCACAGTGTGTATAGAGCCTGTACCCTATAAACCTTGTAGAGGAGAGCCTGTGGCTTGTTCTTCTCCCAGCTCCCTGTGTTGCCAGCACTCCTTTCTGCTCACTGACTGGTAGACAGATGTAGCACTCCACTCAGCCTCCATTGTCATATGGCAGTGGTGGCAAACCTATGCCACACATGCCGCAGTGGGATGTTTGTTATCACTGAAAGCTCTAAAAGGTTTGCCATTACTGTGATATGGAGTCTCCCTCATGTTCTGTATTCCTGTACCTCTTCTTTTATAACACAGTTCTATCGAATCGAGGGTCTGCTAGATGCCAGTATGACCTTATCTAAAGTAAATCTACACGTAACAACTCTGTTTCCAAATAACTTCACATTCTGAGATCCAGGAAGGCCATAAATTTGGGCAGGAGAGGGGACACTTTCCAATTCAGTACACACTGTACGCAGGGGACTTATATAACTAATTCACAAGAGTTCTTGTGGCCTCCCTATCTAGTGGTGTGCACTTGCTCAGTAAACTCACACATTTGCACACCTGCCCTATGCATGCTCTTCCTGTACAGTGTAAGATGGAATAAACCATGTCTGATGTGAGCTCTACCTCTCAGAGCGAACAGTGTCATGGCTCTAACTCCCTAACAGACCTCTCTACGCACAGACCAGAGGGCCTGCTACTCCACTCATGTGTGTTTCTACACACATACTTGTCAAGCAGCTTCTGCAGGTATGTTGGCAAGACAAGGACATCATGTGGTAGCGGCCACCTGGCTGACGAGGACAGGGACTTACATATCAGAATCTTCCACAGCTTCACTTCCAACAGCTGTCTTAGACTTTTATAACAGAGCAACTTTGTGAAAATAAATTTTTTGTGTTTTTTCTTTCATTTTAAGATAATGAGCTAGTTATTTAGAATTATGTGTCTGGGAAAAATGACAACTTTCCCTTTTTTAAAGTTAAAATCATGTATTAGCACCTGCAATTTGAGCCAGAGTTTTGGTTGTTCTTTTGTTTTATTTTTTGGGGTTTTTTTTTCCAAACATACCTTTTCTTCAGACAGTCATCTTTTTTTGCTTGGAGAGAAACAAGGAGGAACCCTTGGGTATATGATACTAAGAAAAAACACTTTTTCTTTTACATTAAAATGTAATGATTCTAAATGGAAAAAAAAGCTTAATGATATTATTACCATTTGTCTCAATTTCTAATTTTAAAAAAATTTCAGTTTATGGAAGGAGGTTCCACTTTTTTCAAAGGAAAGACATTAGCTATTAGAAACACTGATTTGTGCCTTCACTTGTAATATTTATTAGACATGCTTTTATAAACTATGATTCTAACACATCTTTTATTGTAGGCAGCAATGTGCTATGTCCACGTAACAGCTTTGGTGGCAGAATATCTCACACGGAAGGGTAAGGAATGACTTTTATATGTTGTAAAGAGAATATAAAACTATAACAAACCACTCACATTTGGAGGTGGGAGATTTGTACATATATAAAGCATATTTTATTTTATTCTCTTACTTGATACTTACTTGACTTAGTAGGGACAGCAAAAATGCCAGTATGAAAAAAATAGATGGCATGTTGTCATGATAACTCCATTTTATAAAAACTAGTCAACAAGCTTTGCATGTGATGTCCCTGACCAGCCAATCCACTGAAAAGATTTTATTTTCCTTTAAGGTGGTTCCCACAGAAACTACAATATTTATCAATCAAAAGATGTTTGTAACAGGAAATTCATCAGACAGATTTTCTGAAACATAGCCCAGTTGGCTGTACTGTTCTCAGGGGTAGGAGACAGGGCAATGATGCTTCATTTGTACATTATAGATTTGTGTCCAGTGTAGCAGGCCATGAATTCATTCATCAATTCCTTCTAGTAAAATACCAGTTGCTCATTGTGACTTCAAAATCAGCACAGCCCCAAAGGATGGCCTTTAATTTTGGAATACTGAGGTTCTCAACAAATCTGATAGTCCATACATGTAATTCTGGAGAACAACAGATCTGGGCTGAATGAGATGTACAGTATTTACAAAGTGGAAGCATTTAAAATCACAGATGCTAAGACTGCTTATCTCTGTTTACTGATGAAATGTTTATCTCTGGTACAGTCAGCTATGTAGAGTGGGAGTTAGGGGAGTCTGGGTTTGTTATACAACAAAGGCTAAATGAGAATGAAATTAAAGAAGGGTTCCATGTTCACCTAGTATATCCTATTGAGGCATTTTATCGGGTAACACATTTCCTCATATTTAGAAGCAGAACTAGCACTCCAGCGGGAACCACTCCACTTCCCCTACAGCCATAGCACCTGCCAGAGGAGGATCCGGGGAGGTGAGCCCAAGGACTGCCTAGTCTCCAAGGGTCCCCTGCCACTCTGTTCATGTACCAATCAGTGGTGTGGGGATTTTCTGTTTCAATTCTGCATGGACAGACTTTGCTCTCCTTCCCTCCCTTCTTTTCCTGAACTTTCTAGGTCGCTGACAATCTGTTCCTATGGGCAATAGAGGAAAGCACTTTGGCCACCATTTTTGTTTTTCTGTTGCAAATGTACTTGTTATAAATTCAGATGTACTTGTAGCCCAAGCATGGTGGTTTGCTTTCATAACTTTATTTTATGTAGATTAATGTTTTTCACTGGGGACCTTTGGTTTTATATAACCACATCAAAGCAGTGCTACACTAGAGCCATGGTGGAGGTACCAGATACTCTGGGAGTGGCTGGAAACCTGATCTGATGTAGAGCAGAAGAATCTCTGACTTTAGGTTCTGCTTTTTCAAGTCTTGATCTCAGAATACTGTGTTCTTTTTCACTAAAATATGGAAAGTCTCGATTCCAGTTTTGACTTGTTTTATTATGAACAGGCATCTCACAGTAAAACAGCAGAATATTTCATTTTCCCTTGAGCATTTTGCACAACTGAAATTGTTCAGTTGACTTCAAACTGTTCCCTAATGGGTCCAAAATGAGGAAATGCTCCCAGTGGACTGCTATTGCTCACAGACTTTATTCCAATCTCAGGCATTGGTTCCACCTCCAGTGTTACGCCTTTCCCCCTAAGGATCAGACTCCTAGGCCCTAGAAGTATTCATGCTCTTTTTCCTGGAGAGAAAGGCCTCTCCTTACCTCTAAGTGACTGGTGTACCATTCAGCTAAGGGAGCCCCTCAGCTCACAGCTGCAGCAGTTGTATTACATCTCAGTGTTACAAACGGCTACAAGCAGAAGAAGGGAAAGCTCTAAGTCGGTGGTAAATCTATGGCACACGTGCTACAGTGGACTATTTGTATCACTGAAAGCCCTAAAAGGTTTGCTTTCACTGCTCCAAGTTATGGCTTATCCCCAACCTGAGTGGTGAGATGACCAACTGCTTGAAGGAAACAGAGTTATTTTTTAGTCACATACATCCCTTTCATTGGCTCTGGCTGCTTTGATTTCCTTAGTATCTGAGCAGGGGTCAGTATAGCAAATCATTTTTTCATTTACTTGTTATTATTTTACCATAATTTGACTTTTAACTGTTTCTCAGTTTATTTAGTTTACTTAAAGAGTCAACACTTTATTAAGGTGAGAGGAAATGAAAGAAGGTTGAGAAAGTGAAGGAGGTGAATGTTGAAGGTGAGCAAGCAAATGAAGAAAAGCTGTGGTGCTTCCCAGCCCTGTGTGGTTGCTGGGCTGACATGTAGCTGGTATCAAATGCGTTATGTCATTCAGCACAGAAACACAGGAAGAACCCGTGAGGTTGGACCATATTCAGGTTAACAACTCTTTCCTCTGCTTTCTCAATTCGCAGGCATGTTTAGACAGGGATGCACAGCCTTCAGGGTAATTACCCCCAACATCGATGAGGAGGCCTCCATGATGGAAGATGTGGGAATGCAGGATGTCCATTTCAACGAGGTGAGTACTGGATCCCAAGTGGTCAACAGTGGACCAACCACATGAAGTGTTGACCCTGTCAGATTGAGTCACCTAGGGATGTCATCCTCATCCTAGTTTGTGGAAGTCCATCCTGTGATGGTCTCACAGTGAATGACAGAGTGCCTAACAACTCACTTCTCTGAGCGAATCCCCATTGTTAAGCAGAGCATGACTGTACCCAGGTAGCATGGATCCTGTAAATCCCTGCCAATGCAGCATCCTGGGCTTTTCTTCCTCCAGCTGATGCTTCCACTGTGCCCCAGCTAATATGGTTCTTTACAACATGAAGCACAGCAGCAAAAGCTCCGTCATTTTTCCTTCACACCAGTGCCTTCTCATCTCCAGGGAGAGGTTTTAAGGGGCCAGTTTGTAATAAAGTGAGGCTGAGCATCCAGAATATTCAGTGGGAAGTTTGTCTGGCTGACAGTTTTTCTAGTGTATGAATTTTATTGCTGCTCTAGTCTGAGTTTATCTAGTGTATGAGTTTTATTGCTTCTCTAGTCTGAGTTTATCCAGTATATGAATTTTATTGCTTCTCTAGTCTGAGTTTTATTTAATGGCTTCAGCTGTAGACATTCCCAAGGGCCAAACATCAAAGTCCCAAGAGACAGCCCTGTTTTGTGAGGGCCCAGGTTCTGCCTCTACATGATTGCTGTAACAGAGACCTACCCTGTCCCACAGCCATGAAGACAGAAAATGGCAGTAGACAACTGTAGTGATACCTGAAGTTAATTGTCATAACAGGATAGCCCCACAGCTAGCTATCTAGAGTGTCTTGACATACAGCTAGGAATTTGAGCAATGCAAGTTTTGTGCTTCTATTGATTATATTTCCTTTTCTGAGAATATCTGTCTAAATAATACATTCTTTTCTGCCTGCCTTCCTCAGCCCAAAAATGAAACAGTCAGGGAAAGCTTTTTAATCCTACCCCCTCCTTTTTTTTTTTTTTTTTTTTTTTGATACCAAGGATCAAACTGATGACTTTGCGCTTGCCAGGCAGGCCCTTATGCTGCTGAGCTAAACTTCTATCCATCCCTGTGCCCATCTTTTAAGGAAAAATAAAATTATCTAGTTCTTCATGTGGAGAGCAAGAACCAACAGAGAAAAGAGCACCTATCTTCTGCCTACATTTTACTGGCTTTCTCTCTCAAAAACCATTATGTGGTTCCACATAGTTAATATGTCAGATTTTAACCATTTTCATGCTGGTAGGGAGGGCCCATTACCAAACATCTCTCATATTGTGAACCAGCCCAAAAATTACTTGGTTTTCAAAGTGTGATCCTGAATCTTTCCATGAAGCCTTTGAAGTCCTTACTTTTCTAACTGAATGTTTATGTGAGACTGGCTATTTTTCTTTATTTATGTATATCAACCTAAGCACCAGACAGATTTAATGCAGAAGGTATGAGAATTGAGATTTCTCTTACAAAGTCATATATGAGTTCCCAAAATGTAAAACACAGCTAACTCCTATCTCTCTCTCTGCCCCTGCCTCCCTCCCTTACCCTTCTTCCTTTCTTCCTCTGCTTTGTTTTTTTTTAATTTCTTTGGAAAATACCATTTTCTTTATTTTAAAATGTTATTTTTAAGGTATAACAGGTGTGTTTTTTAATTAACAGATCTTTTTATATTTTTTTTCAGTTTTCTTTTCTAAAATTATAAATATTGAGTGAAAATGCCCACATAAACGAAAGTTCTTTGGAGTCCTCAGTAAATCGTAAGATATGTAAAAGCTTAAGAACCACTGTCATAAAATATCTAGTCTCAAATGGGTCTCAAAATTACAAACTAAATATGAACAAAGAAGGTAATATATTGAGTGTACTTCATGAAGTTTAAATATTAAGATGAGTTTAACCACAATAGATAAAGTTTTCTAATTATCCTTGGGGGAAGTAAGCTGGTTATTCCATGGCATTAATGGCCCTACTGCCTCAAATCTTGAAGTACCTGGACAGGTGGTGATTTTGGTTTTTTTAACATTTTACTCTCAAGTATGAAACCTGCCACTGAAGGAATAAAGCCCACATGTTCTTGGCTTTCAACTCCCCTCAAGGCCAGTTTTCACTGGGTTTTTCTCTGAGAAGAGGCAGGACAGGATTGCATCCTGGCAGAAGCCCCCTTGCACCCTGTGCCAAGTCAGACCTCTGGAGGGCAGCATTTTATTTGGAATTAGATAAGTAAACCTACTGTGCCAAGATTTGAAAGTAAACAGTTTCCAGTAACCTACCCAGCAGGGGTAATTAAATAAAGGTCAAGTTTACTCATCTGATAACTAATAGATTGAAGTAATCACAAGAACCTAATGAATTACCTGATGAAATTAAGAGCAGAGACTGCTGGAGAAATTTATGAATGGTAACCCACCTGAGTAAGGTGGACAAGGACTTTATCAAGGACTTTATCAAGGACTTTATCAGCTGTTTTTAGAACGTGGATTTTCCACCCTGTCCTTGAAACATAAAGTTGGTAAATCTTTAACAAGATCTGTAACACATAATGATCTCTGGTTAAGATGCGGCATGTCAGAGTTATGAACACCAAAACTGAAACTGACAGGGAGAAGAAAGAGAAAGAGACTTTAAAAGATGGGAAACAAATTACCATATACATTTTCATATTGACTATCCAAATGTCTCAAAAAAAAAAAAAGAGCAAGATGAAAATCTGTCAGAAACAAAGGCGTTTTGGGAAGACCTGACAGGAAATTAGTACATGACACAGCATAATACAATCATTGCCTTTTTAATCTGCATCAGTAGATAAAATTTAAATGTCTTAGATGCTGCCCTGGAGCTAACTTTTTTAGAGGAGCTACATAAAAATACACAATTGTCTTAGTCCCAGGCTTCAAATGCATTTTTACTGGTACCGATTCCACCTTCCCTAAGTCTCCTCCGAAGAGTAGACACCCTCCCACTGCTTTTGATTAGATGCAGTTCCCATGTAGATTTTGTTTTACAGTCTGGGCCTGTCCAGACTGAAGAAGTCTTGAGTGCCTGCAGTATCAGAGCTCTATCTGGTCCTGTAGTGCTGCGATCCCCCTCGTTAACTGGTGCAGCATCAGGGTCCCGGCAGGGTGTAGGTCGCACACTTGAGAAACTGAAGAAAGTCTCATAAACAGGACTGCTTTTAAAAGTTCAGAGAGATTTTGGGGAAACGAACAAAGAATGTTGGAGTGGGGAGTGGGGAGAGAGAAATACATGGAGAGGCCACCTGGTGGGACCTACGGGCTTTGGTAGGGACACTCACACCCACCTTCTGCCCACCCTGACTGTTCCTCCTGCCCTGCAGCCTGCCCCTGGCCCAACTCCACCTGGAGCCGAAGATAGGAAGCCGGTCTGGCAGGCAGCGTCCTGCTGAGTCACTTCCTAGAGCACAGAGCTGGGGAGATCAGGGCCCAAGGGAATCCAGAGAGGAAATGGGAGTTCCAGGTGATTCTTGTCACTCTTGCACTGAATGTTTCTTGGCACTCTGCCTTCTTTCAACTCTCATATTGTGAGCAAGCCTCCCTTTGTTGTGTATTTAGTGCCATATTTTGCATTAAATTCTTAAGGTTTTTACTAGTGATTTTGCTGTTTAAAATGGCCCCAAGGGTAGTGCCAGTCTAGGGTTCCTAAGTGCAAGAATGTTGGCCTTGGATTTAATGCTAATGAACATATGTGCATTTGTGTATGTGCGTTTGTATCTATATATATGTATATGGTATGTATATATATATATATGTATATGTGTATGGTGTCTCTAAACAGAAACACATAAAACAAGGTTATGTATTGATTAAGTGACATATATAAACAGAGCCTCACAAGAAACTAACACGGCATTTTCCTTAGGAAGTATGTAGCATTCGCTAATGCAGAGTTTGTGATAACCTGGACCCACGTCAGTCAAAGAGAACTGTGTCTTGTCCACTAGCTGTTACATAAAGCAGCAAGTCTCACCTCTGCAGAATTGCCATTGAGTATGATAAGCATCCTCTGAATTTAACCTAAGTCTCTGATTTGTTAGTCAAAATCGCTTCTATTCAGAAATAATTACCAGTAATAAACACAAAGTGTTTGTATCCCTATACCACCCCAAGTAGAGAAATCAGCAGAACGTATCCATTGGTTGGTATTTACATCTCATCCAAGTCTGATGATTGTGGCTCTGTGGAGCTGTTTAGCCCTGCACTTTGCCCTGACTGAGAGTCTTCTCAGAACCATGAAAGTTAAAACTGTTTCCTTGTAAGTCTCCAAAGCAGTAACAGCTGAATAGGGAACTTGACCGGTAGAATTTGTGTAACTTCCGTAGCCTTCCTTGATACCAGAAAATACAACCTGCTCCATTTTGAAATATGTACTAGGCCTCCTTGTTACTGAACTGGCTACTAGAGAATCCAGGATGAGCAAGGTAGAGGTCACTGCCATAGCTTCTGTTGCTTTGTCCCTATGGAGGAGGAACCAGAGGAGAGAAATGGAAACCATAGACCCTTAGAATCTGAATTGGAAGTTGTGTAAGTGCTTCATGACCTGAAAGTTTCTACAGACATATGTTGATTTATTCACAAACTAGCTGTGTGCCATGTGCCAGTCAGGGATATGTAAGTGAGGAACCTGTCACCTGCTGCAGTGGCCTCCAGCTTTGTGTCCTTAAGAATTAGATACCTGTTATAAACACAGGTTCTCATCCCTCATCCCCAGGTTCAGTTGTGTAAGTGTAGGGCCCAGAAATTAGTATTTTTAAAAGCATCCCAGGCAATTATTCTGATGCAAACAGTCATCAACTGTCTTGAAAAATGATGACCTAGTCAAAGACATACTGTGATCATTTGCTGTAGAGTGTTGATATGATAGTATTGATTGCCCGAGCCAGCTCCCAGGTTTCCAGTTATTGCTAAGTGATAGACAATAGAAATACCACCTAGCTCTATAGACAAAGTCAATTAAATTCAATTAATTCTAAAATGTAAGAAGTAGCATCCAAATGAAAATCTCAAAGTACCCTGCACAAGTACTGCCTCACCACACACATGCACAGCATTAATGTGCCATTTCAACAAACATGTTCAGTCACTTCGCTGTGACACAGGCAAAAATGGGACTGGTTAGTTACATTTTTAAAACTTTCCTCAGTGACTTGTGGACTTAGCACTGTTTAAAATGGCCCCATGGAGATCTTTTTTAAGTCTAGACTAATATCATAAAAAGTACTAATTTACAGATGCACAGAGTTCGTTGAGGCCACTCAACTAGTCCTTTTGCATATGTCAACAATTTAGAAAAAGTATGTTGGTTTTTATATTTTACTAAACAAGGTAATAAAATTACCAGGTATTCTGCATGGTAACTTCAATTGTAACTTTCAAGGCTATCACACAGACTGACCATTGTCTGGGTTAGTTCTGCATTTTCAGATGCAGTGGTTGTTGAGAATGCAAAATAAATTAGTGGCCAGACATGGTGAGGCACACAGGATACTGAGGCAGAAAGATTACCAAGAGTTCGAGGCCAGCCTGAACTACACAGTAAGACAGATCCTGACCCCCAAAAAATAAATGAGTAGAATTTCTGCTGAGAAAAGTATTCATGTATACTGTAGTGGTTTCTTAATTTTTATAACTCTATAATTTTGGATTGATGTGTTCTGTCAAACTCAAGTGTCTAATTTCTGCTCTACTTGGATATTATTATATTAAGTAATATAATAAATAATATCCAAATAACTTACTTGATGTATCAACTGTAAATGTATAAGTATAGAATTAACATTAGCTTGAATAATTTACCAAATTAAGCTTTGATGTTCCATAATCCACACTACTTTTATGAGAGGACATACCTTTTTTAAAAAATAAAAATCACTTTCAGTTTGTTATTGGAAAAATCTATACTAACTGCTTTTTGTAGCACAGATAACTTTATTTGTAATAACTGATATTTGGATTGAAAGACTACAGATCTTGAATGCCTCCCGAATCAGAAAAGAAGAAAAGTAGTGATCACTGTAGTATAAAAGTTGATGATGTGTTATTTCCTAATTCTTGATAATTATCAAGAATGATACTTAGATTAAAAAA
The DNA here is from genome assembly GCA_004027295.1 of Dolichotis patagonum. NCBI lineage: Eukaryota > Metazoa > Chordata > Mammalia > Rodentia > Caviidae > Dolichotis > Dolichotis patagonum. The sequence continues at coordinate 48,518 of PVJX010002110.1, read as the reverse complement.
AAAAAGAATTATACTTAGATCTTATTTACTGAACTCTATTTGCTTTGTCAAACTTTCCCATTCCCTAACCATTCTGGGAAGTTTCCCTGAGCAAAGTCCATCTTTCTATACCAAATATAACAGGTTTTCCATGATGTACTCAATTACTTATATCATATCACATCACACATATATATTATATACCGATATAAATATACTATATGCATTTTGATTGTTATTAATCTTCCATCTGTTTCTAATTTGGCTAAGCATGAATAAAAATAGTATTCTAATGTTAGACTGCCATTTAGGAACATTTCATTCAGGAGACCACCCAGAGATATCGTCTGTCTGCATTCTTGATTCCCTGCAGTTTCGTCATCAGTACTCTTACTGCCATCTGGTAAATATCGGTGGATCCATCTCCAACTCTAGGCTGTAAGCTCTAGGAGGGTAGGATAGCTGGCCTCCTCAGTACTCACTCAGATACCACTGGCTACTGTTAAACCAGCCCTTAATTCAGCCCTGATGCCCTTAATTCAGATCTGCCCTCAGGACTTGCAGTGCAGTTAGGGCATATAATTGAAATCAGTTTCTTTTCCTCTGTCTCGGGTATTCCAGCACTCATGTCACATCTCTTCTGATAGTAGTCGGGAGTCTAGTACCACAGTTTTGGCTGCTCTGAAGGATGACTATGTGTATGTATGTCTTTGAGGATCCTGTCTTCAGAGCAGATTTCATTCGCATCACGTGACCTAATAGACATTCCAAAATATCCCCTTCACACTTGGTAAAAATGTAGTGAAAGCTTTTTAGAAATTATAGAGATTTAATTTTACCTGATTTGGTTTTGTAAGTCCAGTGTAAAGCATAATGTCTTATACATAGTAGATGCTTGGTAAAGTATTTGAACAAATTAAGAAATGAATGAATGATTAAGTGATATTGTTGTGATGGTATATAATTATAACTTTGAGAAGAATTTTCAAATGTTTAGGAAATCTCATTAAAATTACTTCCATTAAAATTATTTCATTAAACTACTCAGATTAAACTTCTTATGCTATAACTACTACAGCATGAAATTTAAGAATCTTTAGGTTTCTTTCATCCCCTTCACAATAAACAAGGTGTTATCATTGTGCATTTTTATCTACATGACTATGGCATACTGGTGGGACCAATTAATTTATCACAAAAGTTTACATTTGTCAGGGCCAGGGACACAGCACCTGCCTGGCAAGCATAAGGTTATGAGTTCAACTCTAACTCCCAGTACCAAAAAAATAAAGGTTTACATTTGTCTTTTAAAAAGCCTAGCAATTGGAATAAAAGGGGCCAAATGATTCATCCATAAATTAAGAAGAGGTTTAAAGTGAGAAAAGTTCTTACCCTTAGCTGTTTCATTATCAGAAGAATACTTTGTGCAGTATTCTTATCTCCATAGGAAATGGAGTCTTCTCAGAATACTTCTCAGAATTACTGTAATTCCATAGCATCCCTGAGAAACAAAGAGCTCAGTAAATACCCTCTGGCAGAGTGTTTGACCTATATAATATGCAAGAAGTGCGAGGCTTTGATAAGGGAATCTTAGTTCATTTCCCTATAGCAAAGAATTACCCTGTATTACCAATATCACTAGTATTACCCAGTAATATTGCTAATATTACTAAGAAAAATGCAGGTTGATTTATTCACCCAGGAAATATTTGACTACCCAGTATGTGTGTGGCACTGTGGGTTTTTAAAAAATTAGTACAAAGTAGAAAGTGATGATTGAAATAAGATGTTTTAACTAACCTGTGAATTACTTTATAGCATTTACAGTTTTCAGAGCATTTTTATGCATAAATCTTTATTGATCCGTACAAACACCACCTGAAGTTAGATCCATAATAACATTCTGTACGTTTTAGAAATATAGAAGAGTAAGTATACTCTTAAAATTGTACAACTTTCAGTTTTGTGCTTTTCTTTTATCTAACTCTGTAATCAGAGGAGCATGCAAAGGATGAAAGTTGGTTGTGTTTAGTGATTGTCCATTGGAAAGGACTGAACAAAAGTAAGAAAGGTATGCATCCTCATAAATGCACAGGAAGACGGATGGTGTTGGAAAGTTTTCTGATTTCTGTTTTGCCTATAGCAGTCGTGGTTACTGTGTACATCTGCTTTTAATGAGACCTGTGATAAAGCGTGAGACAACTGAAATACCATTTTATAAGTACCGGTGCCAACTTTAGTCACATGAATGACAGTTTTATATATGAGCAGTACAACTGACTCAAAAACTTAATGTGGAAAAGCAAGGGAACTAGAATACCCAAAAAGCTAGAAGATTCATGCTAACCAATTTCAATAGTATGAGGCGGCGTTTCTCATTTGGGAATGATTTTGCACAGACAGCCTCCCCTCTTCCTAGCATATATTCCAGTGTCTGGAAACATGTTTTTACTGTCATAGTTTTAAGGCAATGGAAAAGATGTTACTGCAATTGGCATCTAATGGGTAGAAGCTAAGGATGTAGTTAAATAACCTACAAAGCACAGGACTGGCCCTTACAAAAAAGAGTTCATCTGGCTCAAAATATCAGCAGTGTTATCATAGAAAAACCTTTCTATAAAGCTATGGTAGTAATCACAGCAGTATGGTATTGGCATGAGGATAAACATATATTAATAAAGTAAAATGTAAAGTTCTGAGGTAAACCCACATTTATGGTCAGTTGGTTTTTGACAAGGTTCAAACCCAATTTAGTGGAGAAAAGATAGTCTTTCATCAAATAGTATTGAAACAATTGAGCATGTGTAGGTGTGCAAAGCAAAAAAAAAAAAAAAAACTTTTACAACTTATTCAGAAACAACTCAAAGTGGATCCTAGTCCTAAACAAACTATAAAACTTTTAGAAGAAAACATAAAAGGAAATCTTTATCAACTTAGGTTAAACATTTCTGAGATATACCATAAAACACACAGTCTAGAAAATAAGAACTTGATAAATTGAGCTTATCAAGGTTTAAAACTTCTGCCCTTCTAGACACTATTAAAATCCAAAGACAGATCATATAACTAGAAAAAGATATTTGTGCAAAGTATATAAGAACTCTCAAAATCCAGTAAGAAAATAACCCAATAGAAATGAGTAAAAGATCTAGATAGACACATTGTCCGGGCTAGTCAAATGACAGACTTGCACATTAGATTTCATTTGGCACAGCAATAAAACCCCTCTTAAATGGCTTTAAACAGTAAAGATCAAATATTGGGTCCCACTAGGAAGTTACGTGGATAGATTGACATCATTCAGCTAACAGAGTTAGCACTGGTAGTTAATTTGACAAGGCAGAAAGAGGCTCTGCACCGTGTTACTAATGGAAAGACTATTTCTGTGGGCATGAGATAAATACTAGCTCCAGTCAGGCTCTGAGTTGCCTCTTTTTATCCTCTCTGGTGGCAGCATCTGTTGTTGAAATCCAAACTGGCTCCTAAAATTCAATCCTGATTGGCCTGCTTAGGCCACATGCCCACCCATGATGAAGCAGTAGTTGCAGCTGGGAAATAGGTTCCTGCTAATTAGTACACATTTGAGCCACATGCCCCAATTCTTGGGCCTTGGGTAGTGTTGCCTTCCTCCAAAGTCCATGGCTTTAAGAAAGTAAGAGTGACCATGCACGTTTCAATGGCAAGAATTTTCCAAGGGAGGAAGGAGATGTTGGTGAGGCAAGCATAGTACCCACCACATTCCATCACTGAGTTCCTGTAAGGTATTGAATCAGGATTGAAGTCCTGTTTAGTACTCTCGTTTCCTTAGAAAGGAAAAAAAAACTTCTAAATTATATTTTTAGAAAGATAACTGAGAACATAAACTGAGAGCCTTGTGAAGCTATCAGCATCAGTTTTTTCATGCAGGTTACTAATGTACCCCCTTTCCCATTTATGCATGTAAACATGATTGGAAAACAGCTCGCTAAAAAGAACATGAGGATAAGTTGTCCCAAGCATGAAGATAGTGTTTGAAGATACCACTTTGAAATTTTCCCCAGCAGTTTTAACAGTTACTCCTTCCAAAGGAACACAGTGTCACACTCCCCGTAATCTCTTCTCTGCTTATGACCTTTCTTCTGTTTGATCAGGATGTGTTGATGGAGCTTCTGGAGCAGTGTGCAGATGGACTCTGGAAGGCAGAACGCTATGAGCTGATTGCCGACATCTATAAACTCATTATCCCCATCTATGAAAAACGCAGGGATTTTGAGGTATCTGGCTTTTTGTCTCTTTCTATTAAACAGTAATGTGACGTATACCAGACCTAGTCTGTGCAGAGAGCAAGTGGGCCTTGGTTCACCGATGATCAGGTAGTCTCTGACCCTCCATGTAATGCAGAAGGTGATCGCCAGTAACCACCTCTGAAGAATCAGGAGGCATCAAAACATACCGGCTCTCACCTCCACCGAATCCCACATCCTAAAGTAAAGGATTTCCACCCCTACACTATTGCCACGAACAGGGCACCAAATACCCTTTTCCTCAGACTCTTACATAATCTACCTGTTTAGGAATATGGTAACCCTTCCTTCCTTCCTTCCTTCCTTCCTTCCTTCCTTCCTTCCTTCCTTCCTTCCTTCCTTCCTTCCTTCCTTCCTTCCTTCCTTCCTGGGCTGAGGAGCTTTGCCATTTGCTCTTGGCATATTGGATAAGAAGGAAAAGCAGACTGAAAATGGCATCAGAGGACTTCCTCAGATAGCTCCTGTTAATGGTGAAACTAGAATGGATTTCACTTTGAGTAGGAAACATTACAGTTCATAAATGATCACTGTAAGATATATGGTCAAAATATAATCTTGATTTTTTTTTTTAACTCAAGGAATTTTCACCTACATTGTCACATTTGTTACTGTAAAATGATTCTGCTATTTGCAGTGGGAAGAAATGGGTTCTGTTCTGTTTTCTAGAGGCTAGCCCATCTATATGATACACTCCACCGGGCCTACAGCAAAGTGACTGAGGTCATGCACTCCGGCCGAAGGCTCCTGGGAACCTACTTCCGGGTGGCCTTCTTTGGACAGGTGAGCCTTGCCTCCATTCTACAGATTCTAAGTCCTTTTTTAAAATTTTGAACACTATAAAGTTATATCTTATAAACGTCATAATCTATAAATGCTGATTTGATGAATTTGTCATATTTAGTATGATTCCTGTCTTCCTCTGTAGTAAACTTTCTGCTTTTTTTCTTTCTTCCTGTCTTTTCTTTGTTACTTTCTTAAGGCAGCGGTAAGTTCTTCCTTCCTTCATAAACATTCTTAGCGGCATCTTTGGTACTTCAGTGTGGTTTGCAAGTTTCAAGTCTGTATGTATATCTGTCTAGTCATTACAAACTCCAAAATATTAACATTTTATTCCATTTACAGCAATAAATCATCCATTACTTTATACATCTGTAGTGCATGTTTTAAACCAAAATTAAGACTTTATGGTTTTCTTTGTGCCTTTGCATCTTTATCTTTTGCAACATAATATCTCCACAAGTATGTTTACCATTGTAATATTTCAGAAACCCTGTATTAGAAGATTTAATTTAACTTAAATTTTAACTTTCAAGTCTCTAACATTAAAGTGTATAAAGTATAATCCATTTATTTAGAGTGTGTGGTTTTCTATGAACATTATGTAACCTTCACTTTATTCTGTTATTGTCTTTTGTAACTTTATAGCAATACCAGTTTACTGACAGTGAAACAGATGTGGAGGTAATTACAGTAAATGCTTAAGAAGCAAGTAATGTAGTGAAAGTACTGCATCTAAGTTCCTAGTTTGATGTGGATGTTTTTTGTTTCATGTTAGCCTGCTTTTTTTTTAATCTATTGTCTTTGCACTATTTTCTCTTTTATTTTAGATGAGAAGCTTTTTAAATTTTTTATTTCAAATATTAACCTCAATCTGGACTTTTTAATTTTCAACCTTTTTCACTTCCCATGTAGTCCTAAGCCTTATAGCCAAACATGATCAAGTGCTGAAACAAATAATTTTGGTTATAATGAAAAGAGTTTCTGATATTTTGTTGCAGGCCTCTAATACTAATACTAATTTTTCCTCATTGTTAAAGCAAAATATAATTTACCCAAACTTTATGTGGTTTTTGCTATACCTACTCCAGACCTGAATGCTTCCACTGATGCTGTGCCAATGGGAGTGGTCAGGAGAAAAGATGCATGTGCACTTCTGAGGCCTGCCTATTGCTGGCCATTGGTCAGTATTTAGTGACTTCTTCCTGGGAATGTGAAACAGGCTTGACTCCCATCACTAGCCATCGCTGAGAGGACACAGTCTTGAACCCCAGATCTTTCATTTTGCTCAACATTCAATGACAGCATTCTTGAATAAGTTTGCAATTTTGTGTTTGTCCTTTACCTTTGCACTCAGACCCACGTTATTATCATTTTCCTTCCTTTTTCGACAGCCTGTTTAAGTAAGGTTTTACTTTAGAAGCATTCCTTTTCTTCCCCTTTACTCCTCCCCATAAACAAAGAACCTTTCCTGGGTATTAAGGCTGGGGCTTATGTTCCAGGACAACTCTAATTATTCTTTACATCACAGGGATTTTTTGAAGATGAAGATGGAAAGGAGTATATTTACAAAGAACCCAAACTTACACCACTGTCAGAAATTTCTCAGCGACTCCTTAAACTTTATTCAGATAAATTTGGTTCTGAAAATGTCAAAATGATACAGGATTCTGGCAAGGTATGACCATGTTTGGATAAGTTTCATAGCAGTTCAATATTGTTTTGATTGGTTACATAGGATCAGTAATATATATTCATAAATGTGTGTAGAAAACTCATAAAAAATTTAAGGACATCTGGTCTTGAGAGGCAGTATATTTTTTTCCTCTTAGAACCTTTTTATGCTTTACATACCTGACATTAAGCAAATTTTCATTGCTTATTTTTTACAAATAATTAATATTTAAGAGTATACTATGTTATTTTTAGTCCTGACACTTAAAAGAGTCCAAGGTTCTGTTTCCCACTACCCCTTTCTTCTTCTGTGCTTGACACAGCACACGACTTGACTGTCCGACCCTGGTGGTTGGGTGTATGGACAGAAGGATGGGCAGACCGAGGAATGAACTCAGTAGCAAGCCTGACTATGGGAGCGAGGCCACTTTCTGTTTAAGCAGCTTTTCTCTGTTATTCGACTCCCATGATGATACTGCATGAATCTGCAGAGGTGTCCTGTGTAGTTATGTCTGTTTAGAACATCTCCAGGAGGCTAGGTGACTTGCCACTTCCCAAATCTGAGGCAGAGATAGCACTCCTATTCTTTGCATTAAAAATTCTCTACTCCTCAGCTTTCTACCTCTTTCTAAGGACACCATTTTGGAGTGGTCCATGTTTCTTTTCCTTCTCGAGCTTTCCCTAAGTCCCTAGAGTCTGGAATCTGTTTCCTTAGAGCCACTCATTTTCTCCAAAGAACTCTCCAGTCTCCTGTCTAGGTGGCTAGATAGGAAGCCAGCAGGGGACAAGGAAGGCAGGAGTAAGTGTCTGACTGCAGGGTTGAGGAAGCAACAGAGGAGTGGGGGGAAAGCCTCTCATTTGTCCTGTAGCCTGTCACTTGCCTTCAGTGTTCTACCTGTATGTACATTGTTCGTGCTTCCCATTGAGACTAATGGACCTATTCAAGTTTTTCCGGATCACTTTCTCCAGAGGACAACCTCTGCTGTGTTTGAGGAGAGATTAGGAAAGAGAACCCAGAGTTCCCAGCTCTAGATGGCAGCTATGGACCACTAGGCAGTTTTCCACCCCACATGATCATCCTCATTCTAGGGGCTACAGGTGCTGGTCCTCTGGGTTTTGAAAGGGTGCACCGACTTCTGTGTTACCCACCCGTGAGATCATGGATTAGCACTCTCCATTCCATGCACCTGTGTTCCAAGAATTCATTAAACTCCCCACCTGCTACTGTCTGTTGTCTTTCTTGGGGCCTTCACAGAGTTCACAAGGGAAAAGTGAGAAATAATGCAGTTTAACTGGAAATGTCAGCACAGTCTTATTAACACTCACAAACTCCATAGACTAAGATCTAGTTTGTCTTTTTCACTAAATCCAAAAAACATTTATTTGGCTCACCTGATGGCTTTCGTGTTACATCTTTTAACTAGGTTCTCAATCATCCATCCCTTTTTACTATGTGGTCATTGATGTGCAGTTGAGTTATAGGATCCTGTCCTCCAGCAAACACTAATTCTCCATTCTTGTTGCTGGTGAATGCATACAGCTTTGAACATAAAGAGTAAGGAAATTCCAGGCCTTGTAGCTCAGACCTGTAGTTCCAGCGCTCTGAGAGGCTGTGACAGGAGGATTGAAAGTTAAATTAAATTAAAATAAAAGGATCTGGAGATGTAGTTCAGTACAAAGGCCCTACATGGAGTCCTCAGTACCTGGAAAAGAAAAACGAGAAAGAACGAAGAGGGAATTGTCACTAAAAGACAAGAAGACACCATTCCCACCACCTTTAAATTATTTCTACTAAAAGAAGTCAAGTTTAGTAAGTTTAAATACAACTTATTGGCTGGCCATAAGGCTTTTTGTAAAACACAAATGACTTTCTATGATTTACCTTCTTAAGGCATTTTCATTTTTCTTCCCAAGCATCTCTATTAGGTAATCCATGAAAACATCTTGTTTTCATTCGTTTGCTTGCCCTTAAGCTAATGTAGTCTTCCCAGTTCTCTGCACGGTAATTTCTTCCTTGTACATTTTTTATTGCTCTGAAAGGTTACATAAAATTAAGATGTGCAAAAGTGATCTGCCTTCCTAATATTTTTTGTTTCTCTATGGGAAATGCCTGTGTTTAGTTTTTTCTTGTGTCACAGAAATGAGAGCACCTCCTGTTCTTAATGTAGTTTAAGAGTGTTTTTGTGCTGAGTTCATCAGAAACCAAATTTAGAGCCCAACATGGTGGTGCATGCCTGTAATCCCAGCACACAGGAGGCTGAGGCAGGAGGATTGTTGACAGTTCGAGATCAGCCTGGGCTTCAAAGTGAGCTCAAGGCCACCTTGAACTGCACAGTGAGACGCTGTCTCAAAAAGACCAAAAAGAAAAAAGAAAAGAAACCAAACTTAACATTAAGTTACTGTTAATCCGTACCTGTATTAAGTTAATCAGTCTGCAACTATTTTCATCTAATCTGATCTTTCTACAGATTAACAATAATTTGGGGGCCAAACTCTTGATCATCATTCCTAAAATAAACATCTTTCTCTTTAATCCAACTATATTAAAATGCAACTTAGGAAACAGAGAAATATAGATTGGAAGTCATTGAACAAAAACTAACAGGATTACTATTTAATGTTATAAAAAAGAAGTGAGGAATATTAGATTAACCAAGAATAAAAGACAAAAACATATAAAGTGTGATCATTGGTTAAATTCTGGTTCAAAACAAATAGCTTTAAATATCATTCTCGACACATTTGAGTACATTTCAGTGTAGACCTAGTACCAGGTGCTATTAAAGAATTAATGCTGTTGAGTATGTGATAATACATCATGGATATAGAAGGGAATATTCTGATTTTTAGGAAAAGCTGGCTAATGTGTCATGAAAGTATACATCTGAATATTATATGCATCGGTATGTATATATGTAAACTTAAAAACTTGTGTATTTCAAACAAATACAGCAAAATGTTGGCAATTGTTGATCTAAGTGGTGGGTATATGGATGCTTCTTGTGTTACTTTTATGACTTTTCTGAATTTTCCCAAAATGTTAAGTAATTAAAAATTAGAAAAATGGGGACCAGGGATATAACTCTATGGCATGGCACCTGCCTGGCAAGTGTGACGTCCTGAGTTTGATTCTTGGTTCCAAAAAAAATAAAAATGTTGGACAATACAGCTTAGGCTGGGTTTGAGAGATTTCTTTAAGTAGCACCAATCTTCAGTCTTGCTTATTCATTTAAAGGTCAACCCTAAGGATCTGGATTCCAAGTATGCCTATATCCAAGTGACTCATGTGACCCCATTCTTTGATGAAAAAGAATTGCAAGAAAGGAAAACAGAGTTTGAAAGATCACACAACATTCGCCGCTTCATGTTCGAGATGCCCTTTACCCAGACTGGGAAAAGGCAGGGTGGTGTAGAAGAGCAGTGCAAACGTCGCACCATCCTGACAGGTACGGTTTCCCTACACCACAGCTCTCCATTGAGAGGCACAGAGCTCTCAGAAGTTTCGAGACTCGGAAGGGCCAGTGGTTACCTGAATCAGCGTCCTTCACACCCATCTCAACTGCAGTAGTTTTGAATACTCATGACATCATCCCATTTATCTGTTTACACTTTCATCTTCCTTCAGACCAGAAGTTCGTAACCATGAACCAAAGAGGTCTCTCCCTTCTTTAGAGTCTAGGGAAAAGAGCAAGCCCTTACCTTTTGCACCCAGCCCAGGTGACGTAATGAGTGGAAACCCACCAGGAGCGCCCTCCAGGCCAGGGCTCCCAGGTCAAGATGCCACACTCAGACCTTGACTCTCACCAGCCACTGCATGGACCTGCTCAGTAATTTCAGGCTGAGCGAATAAATGGGACATGTGGCTGGGTCTCTTCTACCTGGCCTGACACTAGCTTAGCTACACAGTGTCATCTTGAATACACTGGGCATCAAGAAGCTTGCTAAATGCCAAAACCACCTTTTAGCGATTTTCATCTATCTCTTTTGTTCAGCCATTGACAGCCCATTCCTACAAATGTGGTTTAAATCTTTTCCCAGTGCCTGACAAATGTAGAGTCATGTTGGAGGTGATTTTTACATTTTTTGGGCAAGCTTAGTCCATCCATTCTTTACTCTCCCTGCATGGGAAATGAGGGTACAGTTTAAAAAAAAAAGTCTGTGTTCCTAAGATTCTCTGCTCCTGCTTTTAGAATAAGACAACATGTAAAGCACAAATAATATTTGTCCATGTAAATGTTACCCTCTTTCCATATATAAATACATTATCTTTCTAATGCATACCTCTGCAGATTCTAAGATAACTGTATTTCTAGATTGAATATTAAGAATTACCCACTTTGTGTTTATCTGTACAATGGTGATGACTTCACTTTTGATTCCTTAAGTCAGCAGTTATCAAAGGGTGGTTCCACTCCAGCATCAGCAGCCCTTGGGAACTTACGAGGAATGCAAATTGCCAGATTCCAACCCAAATCTGCTGAATCAGAAACTCCAGGGTTGAGACCAAACCATGTATTTGTATTCAGCAAGCTCTGGGGTGCAGATGGATGTGGGGAGAGGGATTCTGATCCATGCTTACATGTGAGAGTGCTACTTTACAAAAAAACCATAGTTTACTCCTAGGTCAAGGTCAGGATGTTTTATCATGGTTATTGTTGAGGTAGCACACTGATTCATAGCAGAAGCTATTTTCCCTGGGCAAATGTCCTTCAGGCTTACAGTTTACATTTGATACAGAACTATTACAGATTAGATAAAGGATGTGAGCAAAGCTCTCTCTCTGCCAGAACTCAGGGGACAAAGAGCAACTGTACTGAAGAGAAAAGCAGACACAAGCCTTGTTACTCAGGAAAGAAACTTTCTACACCTTTGGAACTGGGAAAGCAGGGCTTGCAGGAAGCCTGGCTTGAGGGTCAGACTGGTCACAGCCCTGCTGTGTGATCTTGGGCAGGTCCCTGAACCTCTCTGTGCCTTAATTTTTTGTAACATTCATCTCACTGTGTTAAATAACTGTAAATTGTAACCAGGAAGAAAAAGAATGTGCTTCATTTTGCTAGATTTCACCTACTATTGAACTCTTTTCCTCCGTGCACGCACGCATGCACACGTACACGTTCAGTTTTGTCCCAAAATATCTGAAAATATCAAAAGGAGAGGATATTTCTAGACAGAGTAAAGATTTAGAGGAGAAATAAAATGTGACTAAAAATGTGTAATCTCTATATCAGTGGTGAACCTATTGCATGATGTTTTTAAGACAAAAGATTTTAATTTGTGAGTTGTTTTTTCCAAACTAAAACCTCAGTCAGTGTTCGATTTCATTGCAGTGTTGGTACTTTGAATAAATAAGTGGGCTTGAGGTTGCAGTTTTGGCATTCAGTGTCTAAAAGGTTTGCCGTCACAGCTCTACATCAGTCTTCATAGACTTTGAACTTGAGAGTTTTCCCCTAAGTTATTAATCCCCTAGTTTCATCATCCATTAAGTTCTTTCAGACTTGACCTTTGGCCATGCAAGTTGGAGGGGAGCCCTGGCCTTCGCTGCCCTCTGCCCCAGCAGTGGTACAGCCCCTTGGACAGTTCTTTATTGGGTGACTGTACTTGTGCTATCCTTTGAAAGCCTTATGATCACACCAGCCTCCTTAGGTGGAAGTTTCTGAGTCTGCCTCTGCCTTTCAAGTCAATCCTGCCTTTGCTCCTTTGCTGTGGCTTCCGAGGAGTTTCTTTAGACTCACTGCTCCAAAATCTTCTGCACCAAGCCCTGACTCCTACTTAGGTTGGAAAGTCCGCCTGCCTTCCAGCTCCTGTTCACTGTGATCACTTCATCATTAACATAGGAGCTTCCTACACCAGTCACCCAAGGGTCCACCGTCCAGGACCAGTTTGCCTTCCTCTGTAATCTTTGGAGCAGTAATACTTTCCTTCGCTCAGCAGTATGTGTTGAGCCTGGCAGTGGTGCCACCTGACCTAATCACAGCAGATCTGTGACCTTGTGCTGCTTCCCTCCCAGCATGAGGAGACAGACAATAGACAGTCAACACAAGGAACAAATAAACCAACAATCTGTGTCCTGAACAAAATCAAAGGAAGGAGGAATGGGAGGCCGTGGGGAGAGTCGCGAGGCTGCTCTGAGGAAGTGACATTTGAGTTGAGACTTGCAGGGGGTGAAAAGTGACTGGGGTGCCCATGCCCTTGACTTCCAGGGAGTGAAGGAGTTTGTGTAACTGACCCCAGAGAGCCCAAGGGAGAGAAGTGGACATGAGGCCGGCAAGAAAGGTGATGGTCAGGAGACAGCTATGGGGTGTCCCAGATCACAGGAGCTGGTAGGCTTGGGCGTGGACTTGAGGTTTTCTGAGTAGTGGAGCTGCACCCTTCCTCCTCTGAATTCTCCAGTTCCCATTCCAAGTAGTGGCTCAGGACTTTCACAATAAGTGTAATCAGTGTGGTCTCATAAACATTATCTTTGAGGTTGGTTTTCCTCTGTAAAATAATAGTGTTACCACACTGTGGCTCTCAAACCTACTCTGACACTGATTGCATGTGTTGGCCTTGTGAAACATTCCCATGGATGCTTTTTCATTTACAAACAGGAAAGTAGTAGCTCTGCTCTAAATGTGCATCCCTGTCTATCTGAACAGAAGAGAGCCTTGGTTACAGTACTGCTTCCCAGTTCTTGTTAGAGTATAAAAGGAACCTTTGTTCAAAGAGAATTTATCAGTTCCAGTGCTGCCACTAAAAATTGTATCCACAAGGACCCAAATAAGACCCAGAAACCCTTGACCTTCAGCTGATAAAATGTTTTGAAAATGGAACATTTACAAAATGTGACCAAGGGAGTTTCTTTGATTGCATATTTTTTCCAGCTGTGTGCAGACATGGGTGGGTCCATCAGAACTGTTTGACAGGAGCTGACCCTGTTTCTCAATTTGTGATCAGTCCTTCCTGAATAATCTTTTCCACAGCCACTTACTAGGAAGTAGTAATTTTGAACATAACCACTCTCCTGTTACTTTTCCTTGTGTAAAAGTATCTTTTTAAATGCATAAGTACATGTCAGTAGCACATATATATTAAATAAGGATATTACAGCATTATATACTATGTAATGAAACAAGATGGAAATGTGAAACATCCACATTAAAACTTGTTTTCTGTTCATTTTTAAAACCTTTTAGTTTAAAAATGTAAAAAACAGCAAATATTTGTATTTCTTACTCATCACTGTGGGTTTCTATTTATTTATTTGTCTTTTGAGAGAGGGTATTGCTATGCAGTTCAGGTTGACCTTGAACTTACTTTATAGCCCAGGCTGTCCTCAAACTCTAAACAATCCTCCTGCCTCAGCCTCTCCCAAGTGCTGGGATTATAGGCATGCACCATCACGCCTGGCCTCAAAATACTTTTATTACTAATGCAATTCTAACAATTTTGATTTGTGGCTCTGAAATGCTTTGGTTGGAAATATATTCTTATTTTTATTTTCATTAATTTTCAGATTTGTACAAATTTAGCATGTGACTTGAGGTGCTCATTGGAGAAAAGGGATTTTTCTCAAAAATATTCATATATAACTTTTCTGGACTTAATCTGCTATATAATAATTCAAAATTGCTTAGTCTTACCAGGTGTGGTGGTGCATGCCTATAATCCCAGCACTCGGGAGGCTGAGGCAAGAGAATTGTTGCAAGTTCAAGACCAGCCTGGGACACAAAGTGAACTCAAGGCCAGCCTGAACTGCATAGCAAGACTCTATCTTGAAAAGACCAAAAAAGAAAAAAAAAAAAAAAGCTTATTCTTTATGTTGTCAAAGCCATCTTGTACCAAGTCACTCATTCAGACCTCACAACTTCCAAAGAACATAGGAGATTTATGAATGAAAAACTTGAGCAAAGAATGATAAAAAGATTTTTTTCAAAGACACATTTCTCACATAAAGGGATAGCAACTCTACTGAAATCCCAGTATTATACATTGTAATCCAAATATTGTATATTATAATCATTTTGCCAATCTACCTCGTAATCCAGAAAGTTGTATTTGTAATCCCATAGAAATGTTATTGGAATTCCAGCAAGTTAATTCCAATCTACTACCTCCAATGCAACCTACAGTGAGAGTAAGGGCACTAAGACATATGCAAAGTTATGGGCAGTCCAGGGATCCTAAGTCCCATCCAAGTGGGGATATAAGGACACAGGCCTGATCCAAGGCCTCTCCCAGAATTTATTATCTTGTGAAGAAGGTTCAAGGGTGAGTGACTGAGAATGGCGGGAACTACATGAGTAATTTAAGCTGTCTAGCCAGGTGGGGAGAAAAGCATCTTTGTAGTATGTAGGGAGAATGATATGCAGAAGGATCAGTCTGCATAACTCAATTAGGGTGTCTTAGGAAGCTGTTGCTTTAGTTTCTGCTATGTAAACCTTTGTGCCCTGGGAAGTCATAACCTTATTTTGAGGCTCATACGCAGCTGACATTCCTGTAGCTGACTGGCTCTGCATCCTGCTATGCTCAGTCCTTTACAGAGAGCACTGTGCGAGGAAACAGGAAACTGTCAGGTTGGCTTCAAGGATTGCATATCAGTGCCTTAACTAGTCTTATTTGCATTGCTTAGAGCCAGTTGAAGGGAGAATGAAATAGCATAGCCCACTCTGGAAATAAGTACATGGAAATAAGACTCAAATAATGTTACAGCAGTTGTTCTGCATTCAAGGAGAGGTACCCAGGTTGTCTTTTACAACTGTGCTGGCTTTATGCTATATTCAGCTCTGCTGGCTTTATCCTGTCGTTCAGTATGTCTCATGAAGGAAGACAATATTCCAATTCCACTCTCAGGTGACTTTGGCAAGCTTTAGGTTCCTTATCTGTAAAACAGGAACAGTAATTGTTTCTACCTTAGCAGTAGTGAAGATCAAGTGAGCTGTGGAGTAATTCTGGGCCTCACTCCTCTGCAGCAATACACTGCTTCCCTTACGTGAAGAAGCGGATCCCCGTCATGTACCAGCACCACACCGACCTGAACCCCATTGAAGTGGCCATCGACGAGATGAGTAAGAAGGTGGCTGAGCTCCGGCAGCTCTGCTCCTCAGCTGAAGTGGACATGATCAAACTGCAGCTTAAACTCCAGGGCAGCGTGAGCGTCCAGGTGAGCCCAATGGGGCCAGCCTGAGGGCAGAGAGGGCAGTTCCCTGTGCCAGCAAGGTCTGGGTTAGCACCCATTTGCCAGATGACCCCCATTACCTTCCCAGGGGTCTGTTTAGCTTCTCCAGTGTCAGACAGAATGGTAGCCTTATGGCCCCTCCTGACCCTACCTGTGATCTGTTCTCGTCCTTAGCTGTCTGCTGAGGACAAGAGACTTCTCCACAGGGCCCTGGCTTTTTAGTGACAGGGAATGCTGAGTTCCAGTTTGATGCATTAAGACACCTTTGAGTATAGAAAGGGTGCATAGTAATAGATTTTCCTATAAAACTGTCAGTTTCTGGTTCTAGTGAAAATTATATCTGAAAACATCTCACAACTTTCACTCTTAACAGTATTTTGATTAGCAGAAACTTTTCACTTTACCCTAGCCCAACCAATTTTTCCTTTCCTGGCAATGTTTTTTGTATTCTTTTTAAGACATTTATGCCTCTATTCTTAGATTTCAAGATGTTCCGCTGGGTTCTCCTTCCTTGCTCAGCTTTCATACTTAGATTTGCAGCCCATCTGGAATTTTTTGTATATGGTATAGGATAAAGGTCAAGCTATATTTTTCCATAGGGCCATCCAAGTGACGTATACCATTTACTGGAAAGTTCATCTTAATCTAGGTTCAGATTTACAGTATATTCAAGCTTAAAAAGTCATCAAATAAGCACACACTATGATCCCATCACTCAGAGGCTGAGACAGGAGAGGAAGATTGCCACAAGTTCAAGACCAGCCTGAGATATATAGGAAGATCCTGTCTCAAACAAACAAGTCATCAAGCTGTACTTACAATATATATCATTTCTATTAATATGTTACACTTCAAGAGGAGGTCTTTAAAAAAAAACCAAGAAGAGGTCTTTTATAAGATTTTCTGTGTATTTGATAAATTTTAAAGCACCTTCATCCAGTAACTGGTATGCCACTTGTGTGTAATTTTAAATGTGCTTAAGTAATTCAAGCATATTATTTGTATATTGTTTTCTCTTTCAAGTAGAGTGCTTATGAAAGTTACATGTAGATATACTATGTAGATTCAGGTTTGGGGGGTTGTTTGTTTTGTCTTGTTTTGTTTTGTTCTTCTTGAGACAGGATCTCACTATGCAGTGCAGGCCAGCCGTGAACTACTGACTGTGGAGCCCAGGCTGGCCTCACAGCAATCTTCCTACCTCAGCCTCCTGAGTGCTGAGACTGCAGACATGCACCACTACACCCACGCTTTCATTCATTTTCTGAAATCAGTTTCTGTTAGTGTTTCACCGCAGTTAAGGAGCCATGAGTTGTTGCATAAAGTTTATAAAGTATTTACAAAGGTATTTACAGGTCTTTCCTGTTGCCTGCCTTCTGTCTAAAAGATTATGTATCAAAATGAGCCACAGCCCACAATAAGTTGACCTGGGAACACTGGTCTCTGTCGAAAGCCAGCGTAGGAATGTGAGTGCTATTAGGTTGGAACCAGACAGGCTGAGCCTTCTGAAGAGCAGAATGTGCCCTGCTATTTGACAGGTTAAGTGTATACTTGTACCCACACAGGTAACAACAAAGTTTGGGCCAGGGGAAATTAACTGTCGTTTTACTTTTGCATTTCCTTAACTCTTGCACCAAGAGACTCACCTGGCTTGCTGCTTTACAGGACAGAGCTGGCTGTGTGATATCTTGGCACTGTACTCTGACATCTTCATATTTTATAGTTTACGAACTTTCACTAACTTTCTTATTTGTGTCTTTTTAAAATTGACTGTAAGCCAGGTGTCGTGGCACACACCTGTAATCTTGGCACTCTGGGAGGCTGAGCCAGGAGAATTGGAAGTTCAAGCCCAGCCTGGGCAACTTAATAAGATTGTGTCTCTAAATTAAAAATTAAGAAAGATGCCCTGTGGATGTAGCTCAATGATAGACCACCCTTGGGTTCGGTGTCCAGCCCTGGAAAAAAAAATTGACTATCTTGTATCATGTTAGACAGTGGGCCACTTAGGTCATCTTATGAATGACCATATTAGCATGGCTTTCACACATGTCTAGGCTAATGCCAAGTATTGCCCCTACACAATCAGTTATCACAGGAGGTTAGCTAGTCATCCCATCTCAGAGGCCCCACTTGCGACCACTGTGGCTCATATCCTTCTGTCTCTCCACACTGGGTGTGAATTCTTGTGCCTTAGTTCTCCTGCCACTACTACACAAGTCCCACACACTCTTATCAAAACCTTACCAGACAGCTTCTCTGAGCTCTCCCAGGTGCCCGGAAGATTCTTCCCATTTGCCTTTGAATGTACAAACTTGAACAGGAATTTAAGTTACCAAGCCTTGATTCCATCTTCCAGAAAATGAATGGTCATCACAAGTGCCAGAGATGGCCAAGATGATGGAACCACTGGACAGGTAGCAGTGTAGGTTCATGGTTTCCTCTGGCTCATAAGTGACTGGAAGACAAAGTCTCAGACAGCAGCTGTGATGCCTGCCAACTAAAATTGAATAAGTGATGGTAGTCATTTTCTTTCTAGTATAAATTAAAGTCTGCTCTTTATCTAGGTCAATGCTGGCCCACTGGCATATGCCCGAGCCTTCTTAGATGACATGAACACAAAAAGATATCCTGACAATAAAGTGAAATTGCTAAAGGAAGTTTTCAGGTAAAGCAGACTATGATCATTTTTGTGCTCATTGGGAAAGAGACACTACCCATCAGGCTTACTCTGTTCTCTCTGCACACTTTATCTCCCTTTCCTGCCCCATGTCAGGCAATTTGTGGAAGCTTGCGGCCAAGCCTTGGCAGTAAATGAACGCCTGATTAAAGAAGACCAATTAGAGTATCAGGAAGAAATGAAGGCCAACTACAGGGAAATGGTGAAGGAGCTTTCCGAAATCATGCACGAGCAGGTAAGGGCCATGCTGGCTCTGGCAACTGGCAGCGCTTCTGACTTGGGGAATGTGGGTTCATGGGGGCCTCTGACAAACCCTGGCATAAGCTAAGCTTTCAGATAATCCTCTAGAATCTTCATATCTAAAGGAAACTATAACATGCCACATTTGTGCTACCTAGCCCCAGCTCACTTGGGGAAAGACTGACAGATTTCCTGTGTTCTGATCTGAAGCCACCAGGAAAAGCAGCACCCACCTCATTGTTGCTCTTAGAGCTCCTGCGTTCCGTAAGCTTGGCCATTCCGCAGCCCATCTACCAGCTGACACTGTATCCATCCTGTTTTCACAGCTTTCTTTGTACAGTTAATCTTTTGAAAACACAGTTTACCAGCCTAGTTTATAGAATTAGCTGTGGCATCAAGTATCTTTTGTCATTTAAAAACACAGAGTCATTCTGTTTTGGGGCTATTTACAGCTGACCTGGGTGCCCCGGTGGATTCCATGTGGTGACTGTCTTGTTCCTTGTCATTGTGGCTATCCTTCCTGATCCCATTGCTCTTGTCTCTGTCCTATATGACTTTTCTGTGTATGCTCAGTGGTCATCAGAAGAGACATCTCACCATTATCCCAAGTGAATGTCAAAGAGTATCACACACGTTCATCCGAGTCACAGCCTGCTCTGTAACTAGTAAGCACCTTGGTTGTACATAAGGTTGTCCCACATCATTGTCTTTTGGTCTTGCACAATGGAAACACTTTATATCAGTTGTCCTATCCCATGACAGTTTAGGAAGCTCCACTGAAAGAAACTAATTTCAATATTTGAGTTTTAACTTAACTGCTTTTTTTCTCCTCCATGCTAACACGCCCAGATGGGATGGTAATGTCATTTTTAAACTTTATTTTCTGATAAACTAAGTCACCTGCATTGATTTCGCATGAAGTTATTATTGAATATGAGCAGACATTGGACAGTATGTGTACAAAGGAAAGCAATCCTCTTCTGACATTTAAAAAGTATTTAAAAATTGAAATGATTAGATAAATGAATGTATGAATAAGCAGAAAGAAGGAGTCCCATGTGAACAAATTTATGGAGAAAACTTGAGGTCTTTTTCATGGAACCTCCAGATTCCTATACAGCTTAATCAGTAGGCACTAGCATTCAACACTAGAAAAGACAGAAGTCAGAAGAAATTTGTGGGCCAAAACTATTAATCTCTCAGATTATGTGGGCATTAATTCCAGTGATTTGCTCTCTAGTTGTTATACTTTGAACCTTCTATTATGTCAAAAACAGTGACGATTAAACCCCTTTGAACCCTGAAACAGAGATAGTTGGTTTTAATACTTGTGGAAGAGCCTCTGTGTGATCAAGTTGTATACCCAGATTCCTTCCCAGCAACACTGGCTGCAAAAAGACAACTTGTTCAAGGCCAGGAGGTAGCCACTGTCTTACCCGGGATGAAAGTCTAAGACTCAGAAAAGGAGACAGGAAAGAAACAGAGATGGTAAAAATTCATTTCAAAAGGCCTTTGCAATGGACAAGGCTAGGTCATATCCCAGTCAAGTTATTAGATAGACCTCAAGTTACCTTAAGATCTGGTGAGTCTAAAAGACTGTCCATTCACAGACTTGTGAAGGAAACAAAACATGGTGTTCTGGACTTTCTCCTTATAATTTTGATCTGAAAATAGTTATTTACTAGATAAGCTCAAACAGCCCTTCCCTGCAAACTGCCAAAGGCAAGCTGTCTCTGTGCACCATGATTTGTTGGTAATGGAGTGGCCACTGGATGATAGGTTGTGCATGTTACCGAAACATGGCTTTGAGAAATGTCTGGGGCCTTACTCTTTGGTAATGTTATGTTTCTGTGCCTCGAGATCTGCCCCCTAGAGGAGAAGACGAGCGTTTTGCCGAACTCCCTTCACATCTTCAACGCCATCAGCGGAACTCCAACAAGCACAATGGTTCATGGGTTGACGAGCTCGGCTTCGGTTGTGTGATTTTGCCTTGTGGACCAAGTACAGAAACTTGCTTTGTCATTTGCAAACTCAGGATGATTTCTAAAGCTAATCACTGGGGAGACCGAGCACTGGGAGAAGCCGGAACGGGAGAAAAAGGGAATAAGGACTGTGATATTTCATAGCAGATTTTCTACCAGAGTTAGAAGAGGGTGTGCATATTTTTTTAATCTCAGTGGCAATATTCAGAGTTTTCTTCATGTCTTAATAGAGGTGTGTTAAGCTGGAGTTAAATTTTATTCTTCCTTACAGAGTAGTATTAAAATAAATGGCCTAAAGAAAAGTATTCTGGGATGCATGTAGCAGGGACAGGAGCACTGAAACTGAAGCAGGGGGCTTCTGCCTCTGGGCTAAGCTGGAAAATCTTGAAAATATTATTTTTTCCCCATGGCACATTCAGGGTGAATACAAGAACTATTTTTGTGACTAGTTTTTGATGACCTAAGGGAACTGACCATTGTAATTTTTGTACCCGTGAATGAGGAGAATTAGTGCTTTTATATTCATTCCTTGCATTTAAAGCATATGAAAGCTTAGGAGACTATGTGAGCTGAAAACTAGTCAAGCAGTTTAGAACCAAAGGCCTGTACTAATAAGCACAGCTATGCTAAAAAGTGAAAAGTAGTACAGTATATCACAGTGTACATACAGTTTGTTAATACAGTCTCTGCATTCTGTATATACATATATTACATTTCTACATTTTTAATACATCTGCTTCCATGTTAAGTTTAATTGTGACAAATTTTGCTGTTCTTAGTATATGCAATACACCTGACTTTACTGTTTTATCCTTGTACATAAAGAAAAGTGCAATATGGAGATGTATACAGTCTTTGCTATTTTAGGTTTATAAACTCTTAAAAAATGTCATCCTTTTGCCAAAATGGTGGAGTATATGACTGGTAAATCATAAATCCTGTGGTGAATGGGGGTATAATTTAAAGCTTTCACCATGTTGTATTTTCTTTTAAAACATTAATTTAGTAATTTTATATTTGGGGAAATAAAAATTTTTAATTTTATTTAACTGGATTCACTGCCCTGCTGTAATTAAACATTCTGTACCACATCTGTATTAAAAATAACATTGCTGATTTTCTGGTAATGAACACTGGGTATTTATTGTTTGACAGTCTTAAGCAGATTAGGATTCTGTGAGAGTAAAATAACATAGTACCTGAGATCTTCTCTAAAATACTGAAGGAAAAAGAGGATAGATAAAGAAGAGTGACAAAATATTAGTGGTTGTTGAAGCTGAGTTGGGGTACATGGGGAATCATAACCCCAGTTCTCTGCTTTTGTGGACATTTCCATGACACAGTTTCAAAAGGCAGGTCTAAGGGTTTTATACTCCTGGAGGGCTAGAGCGAGTGCTTCGTTACCCTGTGTTCCAGCTTGGAGTCGTACCAAGTGCATGTAGATGCCTTCTTCAGCTGTCTCAAGGCTTCCCTCTTTTCATCTCCCTTGTTTGCTTTTAGAGTACTCCAAGGTCGGTTGTCATTTATGCCAGCAGTGCCGCATGTTGGCACTGCTCCCTGTGCCCCACATCATGCAGACACTGACCTGGATTCTGTGGTGTTCAGAGCACAGGGCCTGGTCCTGCCTGTGTACCTAGAGACCTCACAGGTGAATCAGCTCATTCATATACTTCTGGTGAGCCCCATATACTTCTAGTGATGGAAGAAAGAGACTTTCTACCAGGAAGAACTCAGCGATTGTTCTACCTGACCCAGTAGGAAGATACAGCCTATGATGCTGTGTGCCTCTTGGGCACTGGGATCCAAAACACTGTTTATCAAGGAGAAGGGGAAGAGGTGAAGGAGAGGTGAAGAGTCATGGCACCTCGCCAGAATCTACAGCCACTCATCCATCTGGACTCAGCTTCTGAAAAATCTCTGTAGATTTTCCCTCGGTCTGTGACATTCCAGCTCATTGTGATAAACTTCAAAGCAAACGTCGTCTGGGGTGATTTTGCCAGTCTGTCCCTTAGCTGGATTTCCTAGTCATAAATACCTCACTTAAAAGCCATAAAATTCAAGTTTTCATTTACTAAGATAAATAAAAGCCTAGAAAGAGTCTGTGTCAGATAAAATTGTTTGGAAAGTAACCAACTCTCATGTATCACAGCAGTGAAGAAAGGAATCATCTCTTGATATTAAGTATAATAAAAATGGAAGCCTTGATATAGTTGAGGATGAAAAGCCAGAGGCAGTAAGGCGTCTGCCTGAGCTTGAAAAGGTGGGCACCTTCCCTTCCTGCAGCCTTGGAGAAAGGAAGAATGGGCAGGAGTCTGAGGGCGTCTGCTGTTGAGGGGCACTGAGAACGGAACCCAGGGCCTTCACACTAAGCTGATTTCCTTTTTAAATGTTTTATTTTGGCCCTCAGTTGCCCAGGTTGGGCTTGAATTCGTAGTGATTCTGCCTCAGCCTCCCAAAGAACTGGAATTAGAGACGTGCACCACCACAGCCAGTGGGCGTCTACACTGACTCTAAATGGAGCACGTTTTATCAATTCAAAACTTAAGTTCATGTCTCCGATTTTATTTTATTTTATTTTATTTTATTTTATTATTTTTTTTATCAGTACCGGGGATTGAACGGATAACCACGCGCTTGCAAGGCAGGCGCTTATGCGCTGAGCTAAATACCCAGTCCCCCCAATTTTAATTTCTGTATAAAATTACACAACTAATGTATCAATTTCTTAGGAAAATTTATTTCTATTATCAGTTTAACATCTGTCCTACTTGTTCTTAATTGAAAAAACACGCAAAATTTATCATTTTAAACATTGTACATGGTAGCACAAGCTGGTGATCCTAGCACTTGGCTGAGGCATGAGGATCATTGTGAGTTCGAGACCAGCCTGGGCTGCAAAGTGAGCTCAAGGCCAGTTGAACTGCATAGCAAGACACTGTCTCAAAAACACACACACACACACACACACACACACACACACACACATCATACAATTCAGTGACAATTGGTGCATTCACGTTGAGTGTAAGCATCACCATACATTTCCATGACTTCATCATCACTCAAACAGAAATTTGACTCATTAAATAATAACTGTCTCCTTTGAGAATATTGTTTTTAAGGTGACTTTGGAAATAAAAGTCCAGTAAGTACTTTACAAGGGTGTTAACTGCCTGGGAACTAATTAAATAGTGTATGTAGACAGAGTCAGCCCTTGCATAGAAGACAGCTACTGAGTACACATGCACAATTGAAAGGTAACTCATGGACTAGAAGAATAACCATAGGGCATTGCATAATCATAGGACAGAGCTCCTCAGTATGGAAACTCCATCAAAAATTTGATTTCCACATGCATAATCTGTATGTAGTACATTCACACAGTGGAGTACTGTGTAGCTTTTAAACAGACTGGCTCTGTACAAACAGTGATCTTCAAGACATTAAAAAGTTTCTAACAGGATAAATACATAATTCAAACAAAAAATACACTTAATGTATATAATTTAATGAGGTCAAACATTAACAACCTGGTTTTTGATACAGGAAGGAAAAAATGAATCTACAAGAACAAAGAGGTTATATCAAAACTCTCTTAAGTTCTGAATTTGACATGCAAATAGCAGTTTGAACTCAATCTCTTAAAAAAACACACACACACAAGCTTCCTACCTTAATTCACCGGTATAGCCTAAAAACAGTGAATAAATGCAGCAGTTCTTAATGAGCCCTGGTGTCCAAACTGTGGCTTCTAAATACCTTTCCCACTGAAAGGAGCCAGAGCGCATTGGGGAATGGCTGCTTCCAGCTGTAGGGCAGGAAATGTTGAAGAAGAACAGACCATCGTTCATAGGACACATTCAAGGGGCTGGCAAGGACACGTGGGACCCAGGCTTTGAAGACATGATCTGCTATGTAGCACGGTAACTGTAGTTAGTAACAATATATATAGATGCCCCTTACAGTAGGTTTATGTCCCAGTAAATCCTTCATAAATTGAAAGTGTTTCAGCCTCAACCACTACAGGAATGGAAAGCTAAAAAGCAGGCGACATAGGAACAGCGCCTCTTAGACATGGCAGGGTTGTGGGCTTCTGTATGGGAATTCAGCTGGAAATATGTCAGACTCAAGGGAGAGTCTGGGCTGGAGGAGACCCCACTAAAACATCTTAAATGTCTTTACCTAGTGTCAGCACTGTAAGAGGTCACAGAGATGAGGAACCAGTAAGAAAGACCACAAAGAGAAGCCTGCAATGCCTCCCTCTTTAAGTTAGTGGGAAAGCCCCATCCTCTCCACCTCATGGGAACCCAATCCATGGGATCATCAAGGGCGGAAAAAAATACCTCCTGTTTGGAAGAGTGAGAACAGTAGCTACAGCAGTTCCTTAAAGTCTGTGTCAGCTAGAATTCGTCTGGAATGTTGTCCCTCTGGTTGAGATGGGGTGGTACAGCTGCAGGTGTGCTGGTAGTAACTACCTGGGATTTACCTAGGTGCTTCCTATGCCTTATAAAGGACCCACAGGTGAGGAGGAATCAAGACTGGATTGCTAGGACTTAGAAATTGGGACGGCACAACTGTTCCTCAACAGGAACATATAAAGAACTCCAAAAAAAAGAAAATCCCCTAAGATAAAAGACTTAGTCAAATGTAGGCAACTGAAATGAACACATATACCAGAAGTACAAATGGCCAATAAATACATGAAAAACTTTAACATTGGTGCCCATTAGAAACATGCAAATTAAAAGAACACGTATTTCACCTTACTCCAGAAAAACGGCTGCCATCAAACAGTCAGATGATAACAAATGCCAGAGAGTTTAGGGGGAAAGTAGCCCTTCAGCATTAGCAGTGGGAGTATAAACTAGTGCAATCACTGGGAATCAGTGTGGAGACTTCTCAAAAAACTGAAACTGGAAGTTCCATTTGTCCCAGCTATTCCACTTCTAGGTCTCTTTCTGAAAGAATTAAAGACATCATATTACATGAATGCATGCATACCTGCGTTTATAGCAGCACAATTTGTAATAGCCGAATTTTGGGAGTGGCCTAATGTCTACCAACAGATGAGTAGGTAAAGAAAATTGGAATTTATACACAGTGGAGTACTAGTTCTGCCATTAAAAAGAATAAACAATTTGGATGGATGTACTTGAGACTGTAATGTTTAGTGAAATAAATCACACACATAAGCCTAAATGTTGCTTGGTTTCTCATATATGACAAACCCAAAATACAAACAAAGAGCAAAATAAAAGACACTAGGAAGCAGAGAGACTTCTTTTGCAAAAGGGAGGAGATCAAGAAACGGAGGTGGGAGAGAGGAGGAGGGGAGGGGTGGGGATGTTATGCAATGTACCAATGCCCCACAAAGAATGTGATCATTATGTACTACAAACGACTAATAAAAATTTAAAATGAACAAAATAATTGGAACAGTAGTACCCCTGAAATCAGTGCCCAGACCTAAGGCTGAGGGAAGTTGTAGATGAGTGACATTGTGTCTTTGAATGCAAAACATCGAACCGAGCTCCAGATGATGCCTGGTAGGCACTGGCATGTCAGTGAGGAGACTTGCAGACATTCCAGACAAACCTTTGTTCTTGGCCTGAATGACCTGCCAGCTCAGCTGTGGGACAGACTTGAGATGCTTGCCAAAGTTGATCAATCTGTGCAAGTACCAGTGCTGACTTCACATTGGGTACTTCCCTTGAGCCAGCGTTGTTGTCTTAGTGCTCAGAACAATCCTGTCAGGTAAGAAGTGGTTTCATATGAAGAAATCAAATCCAGAGAGATGGATGAAATGGCCAAAGGTCACACAGTAAGGGGGAGCTGGGATTCTCATTGAGACTTGTCTGGCCTCCGGCTAGTCAGCTGCTGACAAGAGCTTACTTAGGACCTCCAAGTCACGTGGGCCTCCAGAAGCTGTTGTCCTTCCCCAGGAGATGGAAGACACACATTATGGACTGAATTATAACCCTCAAACATGCATATGCTGAAGTCCCAACTGCTAATATTCAGAATCTGGCTGGATTTTAAAGTCATCCCAAGGCTAAGAGTGTCCTGAATTCTGTAGGACTAGAGTCCTTGTGAGAAGAGATTTGGACACAGGGAAAGACCATGTGAAGACACGGGGAGAAGACAGCCATCAACAGGCCAAAACGACAGAAACAGAGCAGATCTTTCCCTCAGAGCCCTCAGCAGGAACCAACCCTGCCAACACTGATCTAGGACTCCTGGCCCGCAGGACGATGAGCCTGTAAACTTCTGCTGAAGCCTTCATCTGTGGGACCTTGTTACAGCAGCCTGAGCGAACTAACTCAGCAAGATTCCCAGCATGAAGACTGTCAGAGCCACGGCTTCCATAGGGACATATGCAGAGACTCAGGTCCCTGAAAAGACAGAGGTTGGACAGAAACGTCATGAACCCAGCACAGAAAAGAGGATGGCAAGTCTGGAGAAACTAACCCTTCCTCTGAAACCAGGGTTGGGAAATATTAATTATTGCCATTGGCCAGAGCCGGCCTGTTGTACTGGTTCTTAGCAATGTGCTCCCTAGGGGTGGAGGAACAGTACTGGGCCACGCAGCCTGGTAATACAGCCCTTCCTGTCACCATCCAAGGCAGCAGGTCACAGAGCCACCACAGTGCAGGAAACAAGGGGTCTGCATGGGCCGGTTCTAGCTGAAGGGCATCAAGCATAGAATCCCATCACCATCGCTGCGCCATCTGTGAGAGGGGAAGCACCTCGCTCCTCCTGTCCCAGAGCTTTTCAGCCCATTTATCATTATGCCACACTCACTCCCCAAAGGGACTAGACGAGAGCTGGTGATGAAGCCATATTACATAAAACCATCTAATCAGTTAACAAAGAATAGACGTTAAGGAAGGGAACAAGGAGATCATTGCATTTTAGCAAACATCAAGAAACAAACCCAAATTTTAGTTCAGGGAATCCTGGCAGTGGAGAGAAAAGTGGGACACTTGAGGGAGAAGCACTTTGAAGTTTATAAGATACTACACTGTTTTAAAACATGCAATGTTTAAAGTGATAATTTTGTTTCAGTGTGCACATCTCAAACTTAATAACGGAGTCTACCCAGACTGTACACTCCAATTTCCTGCATTTTTAGGTGTTTCAGATGTCCTGCACTTACTTAGCTTAGGGTACAATTGCTGTAATTCCTCCTGGTCACAATCTCATGTTCTAGAAAAAACCATAAGCTTTCTCCTTTTATACATCTCAGTTGACTTCATTCCAGTATTTTCTCCTTGCCTTTTGAATTCCCTATTGTTTCTCGCCTCAACTGAAGAATTTTTGGCCCCAGGTAAACACCATGCAGAGGCATCTCAAATTACCAGCTCTTCCACCTTTTCCACACTTGGAGTGCATTGTCCTTAAAATAAAATTGAGCAACCATATCTGTTGTCATCTCTGCCCGGCCTGCTTGGGTGAGCTCTGAGTTAGCAGCTCCCTCCCTGGTGTTGAGGCTCTTGTCCATGGACACCACTTCTGCCAGCCCTTACTCCAAAGTGGGCTTTACTTTGCAAGTCCTAAGCAACCCTGGTTTAATGGGAGACCTTGTTCCAGGCCTCTGTCGTACTCCTATTTCCCTGGAGGCAGAGGGGGCTTTGAGAAAGGCATCGCATTGCACTGCATAATGAAGTCAGCTGCACGCCTCTGAATGTCCTCGTCCTGTTGTATTTCGCCAACAAGAGACTGACAGAACTGAGCACATCATCTAAAACTCCCACCTCAACAGCTGGATCTTTGTGTGAATTGTGCCGACTTGTTCTTTCCCTCCTCGCGTGGAACATTAGAGAAAAACATATTGAAGGGAATAAAAGTACTCATGTTAAAACTGCGAAGAGGAAAGAAGTCCTCTGGGGCTGTCAGGAAAACCTGTGTCACCCTACGGCCCCTGGGTCCCCAAGACACAGTGTGGTGGGAGATGCCATGGGCCCTGCCTGCTTCGCCCTGTTGCCAGTGGAGACTCCTTTCTGAGGAGTCCGGCAGTCACCTCTTTCTCCTTTGATCACTTTCGAGGGTCACCTCTACTGTAGTGGAAAGCTGACTAACAGTAAAGAATATTCAGAGCAACAAAGTTTGCTTTTGTCTCAAGGGTATTTGCTGAATGGGGACAGTCGAGCTTTGGTCATCATCCCTGCAGAGGACAAGGTGGGCCAGATACATAATCCAGGGCAAGTCTAAGGTTTCTTTTCTATGTGTAACTTAGAAATTTAGAAATCCTCAAAAGCTATTAAGACCATGGAGATTAATTCCTGTTGTAACTCTAGCTCCATATCTACATCTACATCTGTCTATATCTATCTAAAGAGTCAAGTAGAATTATCACCTTTGAGCTCAGAAACATTAAACATTGATATAAGATTATTATATTATATATTAATATATTATTAATATATTAATTATTAAATTTAATATATTAATATATAATATATAATATATAATATATAATATATAATATATAATATATAATATATTATATATTATATATTATATATTATATATTATATATTATAATATATAATGTATTATATAAGATATAAAATATAAAATAAGTATTTCAATATGTTTAAAGAGGAGGATACACAGATTACACTACTATTGTTAAAATATTTATCCTTTCCAACATTTCAAATTTTTAAATCAAGAAAGAGAAAACCAGGAGTGGGTGTAATCACTCTTGATAAGTATTTTAACTGATTTGCTTGTATTTCACATTGTCCCCTAATTTTATACAGACTATAAGGTAGAGGCTGGAAGGTGGGTGGAAAGACTACACCAAAGCCAGGCCAGGGAGAGAAACAGAGGCAGGGCTTGGGTTAAGACAGTAGTCACAGGAGTGAAGGTTTGGACAGCCCAGGGTATACATTTGGCTTTTCAGATGCTAATAGAAAAAGAAACTCAGTTTTCAATGGATGAGTAAGACAGTTGCTAAGGGAAAACTGAAATGGTCCTGAAAGGACAGAGAGAGAGAGAGACATAACATTCTCCTTAGGGACCCAAAGGAATCAACTCCAAGCCTCCACCTCAACACCAAGCCTCCACCTGACCGCAAGCCAACAGGTGGCACACAAAAGCTCAGTTCCAGAAGAGCAGTTCTGCAAGAGTCAGCACCTGCCTCTGTGGGGCTGGCTCCCTCCAGGATAAGCCTGAATCACAGGTTCGAGGCCCTCGCTGAGCCTGCCCATCACCACCTGCCAGTGCCCTACTCTCGGGTGCGTTGCCAAAGACTGAATCTCTCACCTGAAGAGAACAGTTCCTTCTTGACCTTTCCATTTCCCAGGTTCCAGCATCCTGCTTCCCAGGCTGACAGGGACATCAGTAACAAAAGCCTTCATCCGTGAAAGGCTGTGTAGCACAGGGGTGGCAGCTTTGGCCTTTGGAGTCAAGGAGCGTGGGCTTGAATTCTGGTCCTGCTACTTACTGTGTGTATGGCTTGGACCATTAGCCTGAGTCATCTCTACGGTAGCAATTGCAGGCTAGTAATAGTGGCCCTTTCAGTTTCCTGCGAAGAGAGATGATACAGTCAATCAACAGGTGCCTTGATTTCTCATTAAATTCCAGGCATCACTCTTGGCCTTTTGGATACATCAAACCTCCAAACAGTCCCCTTTGCCTGTTCCTTGACCTCACATTGCTGTTGTGTATGAGATGCAGTATCTGACAGTTAATCAGTGTTAGCTGTTCCTGTGCTGTAGCATTCACAGTGTTAACGGGAAATGCTTTGCTTGTTTTAATCAGCCAAGCAGTTAGTGAGGACCCATAGCAAACCAGATGGTGCTGGGTCCCTGTGTCACTGGAAGACATGGGTAAAGCCTGGTGCATGCTCTCATGAAGCTCATTAATCCACCATGCAAACCATATGGGGCCCAGGAACACAGAAGCTGGTTCACCCCTCCTGTGAATCAGCAGAAGCCCTGCTGGGTCCGGGAGGAGCACATCAAGAAGCCAGTTCACTCTTCCCATGAGCCCAATCAGCGTGTGGGCTGAGAATCAAAGAGCGCCTCTCCCCCTCCCCATAAGCAACCAGCTGGTCCAGAAGACAGGCTGAGTTGATAGCAACAGAGGGACAAAAAGAACTACATGCTTGTGTTGTTTGATTGACTTCTCATGCCTAAGGCCAGTAGTCTGAGCATCTGTTAGGAGGATAACAGTATGTAATGTAGCAAATATGGGGGATTTTCTTCTGTCTTGTTTTTGAAATCCAATATTCTCACTGTTTTGAGTTATTGGATTTTTTATTCAATATTCTGTTTTGATTGGTTTTATTCTGTTTTATTTTGATTTGATTTGATTATGTCTGATGGAATGGACAGCTATTGTGAAGATGCCAAGGTGTATTATGGTAGCCATTGTTGATTTCCTAATGTCTTGCTTCGAGGTTTTGTATCACTTTCACTGCTTTGTTTTGATTGGCTTTATTCTATTTTGTTTTGTTGGGTTTTATTCTCCTTAAAATTAAAAAACTCATTAATCCCAACAAGGAGACAAACTCTGAGATTAACAAGATAGCACAAAGAAGATGTAATCTGTGAAGGTGCCAAATTGTTAGTGATGGTCCCCAACCATGTGGCAGCATCGTAGCAAGGGTGGCTCCTCCTAGGGGAAATTAGGGATAACACACTTGACCCAGCAAACAGCTGGGAGCGTGCCCCACATCCCTTTCCTTCCCCGCCTCCTCCACTCCCTCCTTCCCTTCCTCCTCTGTCCTCATGGTGAAATTGGGATTGTGTCCCAGTGTCTGTCCTTCCCTGCGAGCCCCAGCTTGTTCCTGCTTGGGGCAGCCGTGACCGATGTAGCTCACGCTGGGCTCATGCTTCTGGCCAGTGAGGGTTTGGGGAACAGGCACTCACTAGTCAGCCCTGAGAGAAGGGCGACTCCAGGAATCTGTCCTTCATCCCCTGGGCTCTCTGTAGTCAGCTGGATGCCAGCTGCCAGAGCAGGCCACTCCAGATAGCTGCAGGGCCCCGGGAGGGAGAGCAGAGATCCCACGGCCAGCCCCTCTTGGGACTCCCTTAGGAAGGAGATAAATGTTCTTATTGAGTAAACCAGCCTTAACCTAAGCTCTGGAGACCTGCAGCACAGAGCATCCAAACTAGTAAGATGCAGAATGGTGAACATGGGGATTAAGTGAGATTTGATTCCAGACTGTTTCCCCAGAGTCTCTGGGAAAAGAAGAGCCATGCTAGGTCCCACCTCTCCTCACTTTTCTGCCCCAGCTCCTCTGTCCTCGCAGGATGTCACTTCCTCCTCCTGTCTCCCCAGACACTGCCTTCGCTTGGAGGCTCGCCATCGCATTCTTCAGGTTCTACCCTGGCTCCTAACTTGTCCCCACCACGCTGCCTCTCTTAAGATGCCTGCATTACACATGGGTCACAGCGCTCTTTCTAAGGTACGAATAGAACCAGTATGGATTTTCTAAAAAGCTGTACTCCTTGTTAAGCATCTTAAAGCAATGTGCACGAACTTCACTTTGTTCTTGTCTCTCCCTCAGCTTTTCATGCCTTCCCCAATGGCCTCCCCAACCCTCTTAGGCTCCTGGCAGCCCGGGCCTCTGCTGAGCTGCTGTCTCACGAAGTCCTGACTCCTTGGCTTCTACCTGGTCCTCCACGCATCCAGGCACCTGGCCTTCACTATCATGCCACGTGGTACTGTGTACCACTTTCTGTTTGTCTTGTCTTGAATAAACAAATCATAGTCCAGAAAAACTTTGACAAACCTCTGAGCCATCACAGACAGTGAATTTGTGATTTTGGATGTGAGCTCGCTTTACTTTAAATCATTCTTTTTGAGTAGCGCAGTTACCTGCATGACTGTGTCACAAACCCTATTGTTTGTGACAGTAGCCGTTACCATGCTCACTCTTATCAGTGATTTGAGAAAGTATAATGCTGTGGTCAAGGCCAGAGGAACCACTCTGAAAATCAGTGCCTCCACCTGGCAGGTCTCCTTGTGTGCCACCTTCTCTCAAAGCAAATAAGGAAGCCAAGAGAAGCAAACAACCTGGACCACAGAGAAATGAAGCCACCCACACCAGCTCCACAACATGCCAACCATACGATTAGAACACCAGTCTCCCCAAGCCTTTCCTGGTTACACTAACATATGCCATGTCCTGTGCCACTGTGTCATCAGTGGCTAAACTGGCACCACAGAGAGTCAGGGCAATGTAGCAAAAACCCACATTACAAAACAGGGAAGGGTATTTTGGCAGAGGTTGCAGGCTGTGCAGTTCTAAATTCTAAAAAGTCATGGCTCCTTGTGGGGAATTTGACGCATGGAGTCTCGGATGACAGGCCCTTACATGCCACATCTGGAGCTTAGAATGTGTCCTGTGATGAAAGAGAATATCAGGCAGGATCATTTAAGCTGGTGGGACAGGAAGAGAGAGATGTGACCAGCTCTGAGTGCTGAAAAATAACCTGAGGCTGTAGGCTGGATCCATCAGGGCAAGTAAGTCATGGTGATCAAAAGGATGTTGTGGTTGTTCCAAAAAACCAAACATTCTGTTGTTCTAGGGTATTTGTTATTTTCAAACTAACTGACTGCTCAATATACCTTTTATGGTTCTAGAGATTTCTCATTTTCTAATCTGAATATCAGGTGAAGAGATAGGTCAGTTTTGTGCCTAAATTAAAGTTTTATACTTGAAAGATTTTACGTTACTCAAATATGTCATCAGAATATCCTGGGCTGGGCCATCAAAACACTATGGCAAGAGAAATGTAATAGATCTGTAAGTTTTAGAATAGGACTCTGGGCCATGCTGGAACTTAGGGCGCTGATAAAACGAGCAACCAGCCTGCCACCCTGGTAAGTGGCTGTGGTCTGGCAAGCCTCCACCACTCCGGGGCGAGAAGCAGCAGCATCTCCTGAGATACGTGCCATGTTGGAACTTAGGGCGCTGGGAAACTGAGCAACCAGCCCGATGCTCTGGTAAGCAGCTGTGAGTCTACTGGTGTGCGGGCTGAGAATCAGACACCCCTCTCCCATTAGCAAGTGGGAGCCAGAGATCTGAGCATCTCTTGGGAGGTTGACCATATGTAATATAGAAAATAAGGGGGATTTCCTTCTATCATCTCTTTGAAGGCAAATATTTTTATCATCGTTTTGCTTTGTCCTGATTAATGGTATTGCTCTATTCAATATTCTGTTTTGATAAGTTCTATAATATTCTGTATTTCTTTTGATTTTGCTATACCTGATTGAAAGAACTATTGTGAAGAAAACTAGATATTCAATGGTACCTATTACTGTTATCCCAGTAACCTGCTGTGACGTTCTGTACCAATTTCCCTACACTGTCTCAATTGGTTTTATTCCATCTTGTTCTGTTTTATATTACTCCCTCCAAGTTAATAAAAAATTAAATAAAAAAATAGAACATAAGAAAACAAGGTAACAAAATACCTCCAAAAACTCCCAACTTCACCAAAGCTGATCCATGGGGCATGGATGAGGAGAAGCTGAAAAACAAAACAACAGAATTATATAAGGTGATTAAAAAGGAAATAATAACAACAAAACAGATCAGTAAGGTACTGAGCAAGCTGAAACATGATATAACTAAACAGATAATGGACTTAAAAAGCAAAAGGAGGAAAAGAAAGTGCTCTAAAGGGTGTAATTGTGTGTATGTTTAAGTGTGTAGGATTGATAACCATATTACTAAGTTTTTGTTGGATCATTGAACAGAATTGTTTGCAGCCTCACTGTTTGAATGTCCACTTTGCATGCTTTAATTTTGTAACATGAACAACTATTTCTAAGAGGAAAAATATGTAATTTATCAACTAATGATTTCTTACTTTTTTAAAATTCTGTATTATTTCTACCCTTTTTTCTGTTTTGCTTTTTTTTTCTCTAAAAATAAAATTAAAAAGAATAGAATAGGACTCTGGTATGGTTTAGAGTCAGACTTTCCCTCCAAAAGGTCATGTGCTGATAGGATGGGCTTTTGAGAAGTGATTGGACCAGGACTGGCCCTGGCTTCCTCAGTGGGTTAATCCAATGACCAGAACACAATTGTATGGCATTACTAGGAGGCGATGGAAACAGGAGGTGGCCGTGGGGGTGTGACTTCGAGGGGCACATATGATCCCTGCACCCTTACTCTTTAGTTCCTTCTCTATCTCTCTGCTTCCCAGCTGCCTCGCTGTGAGCAATTTTTCTCCAGCTATGATGCTGTGCCTCACCTCAGCCACAAAGAAATGGAACCAACTGAACATGGACTGAGACCTCAAAACCAAGAGCTTTAAATTGACTTTCCCAGGTATTTCATCCCAGTAGTGAAAAGCTGACCAACACAGGCTCAAAGATCTCAAGATGGAGTTGGAAGCTGCTGGCAGCAGTGTTCCCTCCCGCCTAGACCAGGTGATTCTGTCTTAATGTCCCGAGGTCGTAGCTCAACTTTTCTAAGAAACAGTGTGGTGTCTGCACCTATGCACCACTTAAGAAAGCTCTATGTTTCAAGGATTTCATTTGAAGTCCTGCCTTCCCACATTCAAATGTATCTGTTGCAAATGTCTGCCTATGAATGCTAACATGGATGTTTATCTGGTGCATGTGACCTTGAGATGGCTACTAGACCAAAACTCCTAAATGAATCATGTCACACACTTTTCACCTCAGTAAAGCTGAAAGGATGTGGGTGCAAACAAGGTCTGCCTCTGAGGCATGTCATGACTGTCCCCATATCTGTCCCCATCTATATGCTCACTGGTAAGATGGAGATAACCCTGCCTCCTGGTTAGGTTATGTGACAGCGCGTATGAAACAAACTCTCACACCACCTGGCCGAGATGGACTTACAGACATCTGTGCCTATTTGCTCTTGTTGCTTTTGCTGTCTTGTGCTGCCATGAATGGTTCCCCCTCAGGCACACCACCCTGCCTTAGAGCCTCCTGATTATGGACTGAAACTTCCACAAACTGCTGGAAAGGTTTAGACTTGAGTTCCTAAAACCCTCAACTGGATTTACAATACCTGCATGTTTTCACCCCTGTATTTGATGGGACATGTTATGGCCTGTTCTTTATCTTATTGCTTAAGAGTCATGGGACACACCGCCAGCTTTCCTAGCTGGCTTTGCATGGTTAGATACACACACCAGAAATGTGAGAGTCCGGGCTGCAGTTGCCATCTGATGCTCTCCTGGTCCACTCTCATCCCTACTTTGAGGCAAACGTGTAAGTTCCTGTATCCCTGGGGCCTAACTGGAGGCAACAGGACTATGCTACGTGAGGTGAATTCCAGGGCAATGCTGGTAACTTAGAGAAATCTGTCTTCGAGACACTAAATCATGGGCTGGGGCATGTGGGTTTTCTGCATCTGGGCTCTGTCCATCTGTCCTCTAAGCAATAAAATCCTTCTTTATGACATTTTGTCCTCCACATTAAATCTACAGCCTCTGCTGGCCTTTCTTGATGGACTGAGGCCGTGTGATTTTCATATTTCTGCCTTTAAAGAACACCCTGGAACTTGTATACTCTGCTGGGAGTGTAAAACCGTTCCCGGCACAGACACTTAGGACAACCCTTCCGGGCTATCTGCCCCAGCCAGCGCCATGCCCTGCGTGTTGCTTCCCTGTGGATGTCCCATTTCAGCCCGAGAGTGCAGAATCATCTTTTTATTCTCTCTGTCCTCTCCCAGAAATGTAATGTGTGTGTCTTTGGGGACTGTGGTAAGGGACACTGTACCCTGCTGGGCTCAGTGACTTCAGGGGCCTGCTGGGAGCAATCTCTCTCATGTCAGCTTCAGAAAAAAACTGGAGCATACCAGATGAAGCAGCTCAGCTTTAGTTTTGACTTTGTTTTTACTCTTTTTAGAAATCATTCAAGGTCACTGCTTTTCATTATGCTTCTCTTGTCTTCACTAGGATGCCAACAGCTGAAGTTGGAGGGCAGACCTCTAGCAACAAATCTTACCAGTTTCATTATTTCCCTGCAAGCATTTTCTCTTTATCTGGATTCCCTCACTGTGCCTTTGCACCAGGTTTAAATTGTTACAAACACGGAGGAAGACCATTTGGTGATATGCATGAAATTGATCATACGCTAACTCCACAGCCTAGCATTCTGCAGTATACATCCCAGCACTTGGGAGGCTGAGGCAGGAGGATCACCACGTACAAGACCCTGTGTCAAAAACAAATAAAAAATCGGTTTTAATGTTACCCTTGCAACCAGAGAAGTGACTAGGAGGGGGACATGCATACCTCTGGGGCTCCAGGAAGTAGTGTGGATTTTCTGTAGGTGATAATTAGATGGATGAGCTCTCTTAGATGAAAATTCCTCAAGCTGTCTACTGACAATTTGGCTAGAACTTCTGGTACAGCTTTTCTAACTCAGTTTTTAAAAAATTGAGACATAAAGTTTACCTTTGAAAGTGCACTATTCTGTCATTTTAAAATCGATTCACAAGTTGTGTGTGTCACCACTAGCTAGTTGCCAAACCTTTTCATCCCTCCAGAAAGAAGTCTTGTGCTATTTAAAGTCACTCCTTGTCCCCTTCCCCCAGCTTTCGTAGCATTGATCCACTTTTTCTCTTCTTCCTTCACTGTTTGTTTGGCATTAATCCATCTTTAAATGCTTGGCAGCTTTCATTCATGAGGTCTTCTTGGCCTGCGCCTTCTCAGGGGAGTTGTTGATGACTAATTCAATTTCTGTGTTGACTACAGGTCCACTCAGATTTTTCTGTGTCATGAATCAGTTTCAGAAGGTTGCGTCTTTCTCAGAATTTATCCTTTTCAATTAGATTACCTGACCGTAAGTTCAGAAGTGACCTTAGTTTTTCACACTAGTAATTTAGGTTTTTCTCCCTCCATGTGAGATTCCTATAACACATATCAGCAAACCCAAGCTCTCCTATAGGTCTCTGAGGCTTGGTTTTTATTGCTTTAATCTTTGGCTGTCTGTTCTTTAGATGGGAGAATTCCTAGTGATCCACCTTGAAGTTCGCTAGCTCTTCTGCTTTCTGGGATCTGTTGTGAGGTCCATTAACTGGCTATTTCATTTTGGTTATTGCTCTTTTCTACTGGAGGATTTCTACTTTGCTCTATTTTACATTTTCAATTTCCTGATTGTTGTTTTCTTATTTGGTTAGTAAGTCACTAGTAACATACTTTCCTTTTATTTTCTAAACCTGGTTTCCTTTAATTCTTTGATTCTAGTTGTAACAGCTACAAAGTATTTTCTGCTAAATCCATTTTCTGGGCTATTCACATCACTTTCTATTGACTATCCCTTTCTATTTCTTTGGTTTGTCTTAAGCATATTGTCAAAAACTAGACATTTTAGATAGCCCATTGTAGCAACTCTGTATTCTGCCTTTTCCCACCCAAGTGTTGTTGGAAGTGATGGTTTTTAGCAACTTTTCCCACCTTTAATAAGTACTAATATATCAATATTTGCTTATCTGCAACATGTGCACCAAACTAATATGAGGTAACAATAAGGAAACAGTATGGGATAGGTAGGAATGCTCTTACCTATCTTTACTATTTTTCTGTAAATCTGAAGCTATTTCCAAAAAAAAAATGGCCTTTTTTAAAATAGAGTTAAAAAACATATGTTGGAAATTTTAAAGTCCACATCTAAAATAATGTGTGGATTAAGAGATAAATGAGAGATTATGAAATCATTTACAACTGATGACAATAAAACAATTCATGTTTTAAAATTTTGGAGTAACAACACTCAAACAAAGGACCCATTTGACTGAAAGAAAATAATTAAGACAGCAGAAATGAGAAAATGAACAAAATAGATGAATTTCTGTAAATGAAACAAAATATGGAACTCCATTTCTCTAAGATTATCATTTTAAGGGTCAAACATGGGAAAATTTAAGGATTTCATAAAACTGGATGGTATATATATGTATATATTATATATCACTGCTACTTCATTGCCAATTTGAAATAAAATGCTTCAGTATTTTTAAAAAGCACTTATGCTTTTAAAAGGGGGCTGTAAGATAATTTGTGGTACATTTATACAACAGAAAAATTCAATACCATCAAAAAAGAGATAAGACACTTCCTTACGTACTAATTTGGAAAGAGGTCTCAGCTAGATCTGAACAGCAGGATGTGGAATGTGTGCAGAGCCTGCCCCACGCGTGCACACATGCTGCCGAGTGCCGGAGCATACCTCAGTTCTCTCGGGAGGAGTCCTCGGTGTTGGAGGGGTATCGGTAGCTGGAGGATAAGAGTGAAAGGAAGAGTATTACTTTTATATTCTGGATTTTAATGTTTAAAAAGAAGTGTCTGGACGTGGTGGTTAGCAGACCTGTCATCCCAGCTCTCTGGGAGGCTGAGACAAAGGTCACCAACTTAAAGCCAGCCTGGGCAACTTAGTGAGACCTTGTGTCAAGGGAAGGGTGGCTGGTGTCAGCCTGCCAAGAAGGAGAGAGGGAGGGAAAAGGGAGGCAAGAAAGAAGGAAAGAAAGAAGGAAAAAGAGGGCGTGGTTGTGAACAGTGCCTTCTAACAGTTACACAGTGAACACTCAGTAAGTACTCAGCATACAGGTACTTATGACCTCACCAATTCCTCAGTCATCTAAGACCCTAACAGAGTTGTCAGACCCATTTAGCAGATAAGGAAACTGAGACACAGAGAAGCCACACAGACAAAGCTGGGTGTCCAGAAAGCGGCAGAGTTGGTTGCTGGGGCCTTGGCCCTTTGGATCCCACGGGGTGCGTGACATCCTCGTGGCTTCCTCTGCTGGGCTGCACTGAGTCCGGTGGAGTCATTTGCTGTGCTCAGCCTGTAAACGCCTCCAGCGGAGAGGCTTCTCAATTTTCCCACCAGTCACGTAACTGAGGCCTGGTGCGAGACGTGGGATGAAGGGCCAGTCCTCCTTGGAGACCTGTGTGCACTGTGGGACAAAATCCGTCACCCTGGAAGAGGCCTAACGCCCATTCCAGGGCTTAGAAAGATTCCAGATGGCATAGGAGTCCCGCAGTTGAAGACAAAATGTCCTGGCTCCCTCGTTAAACCCCGTGCCTCACCCCTTCTTGTCTGAGCGCAGCCCCCAGGGTGTCACAGGACGCTGCTTAGCGTCTTCACCGCTTGGTGTGCGAGTGTGTTCACACGAGTGTGAAAACCCACACCCTCCCCTCCCATCATCCCGTCCTCTTGGTCCCTGTCATCTTCCCCCCAGCTCCTCCTCAGGTGCCTGCCTGCCCAGCAAGAGTGCAGAAGCCTGGGCCAGGGTCCCTGTGCAGACACAAATGTCACCACTTTCCGGTTCCAGGGCAGTTTTCCAGACTCAGGATGCCTCCTGCAGTAACACTAAGAAAGCTGTGAGGCATTGTCTAATCTGTCGGTTTTTCTTCCTCAGTGATTCGTGGTGCTTCCTCCAAGAGCTGGCCGCCTAGATGAAGAGCACTACAATTGACCAAAGGACAAGCAGGCCAGCTCAGTTCTTTGGAGAACATTGCTCAACTTAATTTAGAGTCTATGCTGGGCTTTGGGGTGGTTTAGTCACTCAGCTATTCACAATGGCTGCATTTTGTTTTCTAGGTTTGTTTGTTTTTTGAGACAGGGTCTTGCTGTATAATTTAGTTTGGTCTCGAACTAAGTAGCCCAGGCTGGTCTGAAACTTGCAGTGATCCTCCTGCCTCAGCCTCTCCAGTGCTGAGATTACAGGTGTGTGCCATCACACCCAACCATAATGGCTTTTTAAACCAGCAGCAATATAGCCCTTGTTACGTGCCCCACAGTGAACACATATTATCTTTCCTTCAAGTCTGAAAGGTAATTGTCCTTGCTTCCAGAGAACAGAGACGGGTTAGAGAGATGAAGCTTCCAGGCCACCTCCCCTCCCCTCCCCCTCTCAGGGCGTGGTCCCTCCACACTGCCTCGGGTTGAAGGTGCCCAGACATGGGCCGCCTTCATGCACTCAAATAAGGACCCCTGGCCAGCTCACTGGCCATCCTGGGGGGACCAGCAGGGTCAGGATAAGGACACGGAGAGCTGCAACATGGCTTCACACCCCCTCATTGGCTGCACCTTCTGATCAATGTCAGGGCCAGAGGGAACACGGAGAGGAGCGAGTGACCGCAGAGACACACCTGCCACCAAAGGGTCTTCCTCAGGTGAGAGGCTGCCGCCCCCACCGTGTGCTGGGCCACTCTTACCCAGACAGTGCCACACAGGCAGTTCCTGTCAGCAGGTGGCCCAGCAGTGCTAGGGACAAAGCCTCTAAAGCCGCGGTGACATTAGACACTTGCCTTGTGTCATGGCTGTTTCCCTGTTCGGTGCATCCGGCTCACCCCTTTCATACGCCGCAGAGGTGAGAAGAGAGTTTTTGAAAGGCGCTTTGGCCATGGGCATGAAGCACCTTCAACTGTTATACCTGTGACCAAAAGATTCCAAATTCTGGGGAATCTTTGAAGAGACACAAATCTCTTTCAGCGTTAATAATCGCAAACTAGAAGCCAACCTAAAGGCCCCACTGAAAGGAAATATGATAAGTATGCTACTATACCTATTGACAAGGAAGGACTTGTGATCATTAAAAAATAAAATGTGACATGAAAAAGTGCTCATGAGATAAAGTTGAATTAAAACACAGACTTACAAATATGTATGGTGTGAGCCTGTGTCACTAAGTTTACTAACTAAGATGTGTGAAGAAAAATTCTACAAGGAAGTACAATAAATTATAACATTAGCTAACTCTAAATGTTTTGCACTTTTTGGAATTTTTTCCCAAAAAGTTTATAATGAAAAATGTATTACTTTTACACTCAGAAAAGAAAAGAATATCTTTTTTTAAAAAATGTGCCCACTTGACTTTGGGGACACCTCTTACCGTCAGGAAGATGTTGACTTTTCTCAGGCACTGGGCTGCACAGCCGTTTATGTGAGTGACAGAGAATTTCACAAAGTGCTTTCTGTGGCGCTTCCAACAGGCGGTGGAGGGAGGCCAGGCTAGGTGGGAGCTGTTCCCCCACCGACAGGGACCCTCGGGACCTGAGACTGCTCTCCAGAATGCTGAGAAAAGAGCATCAGCCCACTTCACAGACAGGAAAACCTCCATGCACGATCCCTCTTTACTCTGGACTCACCAACAAGTGAGAGAAAAAACCTGACAGCTGAGGATGTAAACATTTTTGTGCCTTGACAAACTGAGATAACACAACGGATAAAACTCTTTGGGGAAAGGGAGAAAGGAAGTGGACAGAGGGTGGGTTTGTTGGTTGCCTCATCAATGTCAACTGGGAGTCAAAAACTGCCACTTAAGGGCCTGCCTGGTAAGCATGAGGTTGTGAGTTCAATCCCTGGTACAAAAAACAAACAAAAACTGCCACTTAAAGCCAATCAATCAAGAGGGTACAGTCATTCTCAGCAGGTGTGGGGAACTGCTCCAACACCCCACAGGTACCCAAACGCAGATGCTGTGGCCCCGAG
The DNA here is from genome assembly GCA_004027295.1 of Dolichotis patagonum. NCBI lineage: Eukaryota > Metazoa > Chordata > Mammalia > Rodentia > Caviidae > Dolichotis > Dolichotis patagonum. The sequence continues at coordinate 6,308 of PVJX010002110.1, read as the reverse complement.
GAAAGCAGGTGGTATCTGCTTTTGATCTGCACATGTTTCCTGCTACTTCAGACACTCCCCAGCGTACTGACGACACCCAGGTGGCGTCAGTGCTCAGGAAGTGGTCTTCACGCCCCGTCGCTGAGGGAACAGCGGTGAGGAAAACATCCATACACGCTGAGCGCGGGTGCGGTTCCTCGTGATCACCCTGGTCCGTGGCTGGTTGAATCCACAGATGCGGGACCCATGGGCGTGGAACGCCAGCCATGCAGCACACGAGTCCTGCAACATCAGTACCAAAAAAGGGACCAGCAAGGTGGGTGCGAAGGAAAGGAAAGAAGGAAGCAAGGAAGAGAAACACAGAGAACAAGAGATAAACGCCTAAAGACACAACACAGAGGGCCGAGGGAGTTGTCTGCAGACTCCCGACAGAACAAAAACACCGGGCTTCCCCCCAGGCATCAGGAAAACCGAATCTCCCCAAAATACAAAACACTAAAATTCACGGGACTGCGTGCTTACATAGGGCAAATTTTATAGTATATACCTGGTAAAGGTAGTTGAAATGCCAGCAAATGACACAGAAGGAGAAGTGTCTTCAAAACTATGAAAACATAGAATGTAAAGTAAAAGAATACAACAGAAATAAAATCCAACGTCTTTAACTTTCCTGGTAAGAAAAAAATTTCAGATTGGCTCACAAAGCAAATCTCAAGCCAGGTGTGATGGCTAAGTATGTAATCCCAGCACTGTGGAGGCTGAGGCAGGAGGATCACCACGAGTTCACGGACAAGCAAGTCTACATAGTGAGTTCAAGTCAGCCTCCACTACATAGGAAGACCCCATCTCAAAACAACAAAATAGAAACAAACAAACAAAAACCAGTGCTATGCTGTTTGTAAAAGACACACCCAAGGAAGCAATGGAATAACAGATGGGTAGGGGTTCTCTCCTAAACTTTGTTTAAATGACCCTCACCTCTCACAACTCAAGAAATGTGATGGTCTCTTCCGTAATGACTAACATCTTTGTTTGTTCATGTGTATTATTTAAGATCGTATTTTACTGCACAGTGCCTTCATATCTGCTGTCGCAGTTGCAGTCCTCTGCGACCTGCTGACATAGGCAACGCCATTGCTTTTATGGCCGGGAAACACATGGGAGAAAGGAAGGTGACGCGTGACTTGCTCGAGCTGACCCGTCCACAGCAAGGTGGAGCTTGCACTTCTGCTGCTTCCTCCTTGCAAGTAGCCCCGAGGTCAAAGATCAGCCTGGGAAATCATGCTCTCTCTCCCGAATAAACGTGGCTACCAGTTTTGGATGACACTCTGTTCTGTGGAACTGTTAGAACTAAGTATTTTAACTCTTGTTCCCTGAATCCACCACCCCACCTTGAGTTACGTCTCCTTACCTGCAGTTTTACATTTGAGGAAAGTGGGATTCAGAAAAAGTCAAGCAACTTGTCCAGTTTTGCACAAAATAAACAAGAAAGCCAAGACCTCACTCAGTTACGTCTGCCTCTAAACTCAGAGGGCTGTCCGGTGTGTCACCAACAGTGACATCAGCACGGGTCAGGACTGGGAGGGGACAAAAGATTTAAATTAATCATCAGCCCTTGAACATTTTTAATCCTTCTGAGAAGACAGATGGAACCCAAACTGGTTTGGCTTTGTCCTTGCCTTTCTGCGACATGTGAGGACACCATCCTGGTCCTGTCCTCCGGCCCGCAGTCCTTTAGAGAGCAAACGCCATGCAGAGTTCTGATGGCAGACATGTGAAGCTGGTGTGAAGTCGCCAAACCGTCTGTAACAATCAAGACCCTGTTGGAAGATTTGAGAATGTATAGAGTAGGAGATAGTGACCCAGTTCCTCTACCAAATGTTAGTGCAGCAACATTAAAAAGGTCATGCAGTGGTGACCCACCACAGGGGTGACACTCCTTCTGAGGGTGACAAGGACAGAAAAGAGAACAGATGCTATTCCTGTTTGGGACCAAGACGTCCTGAAAGTTGACCAAGGAACGCTTTTTGAACTTATTCTGGCAGCAAACTACCTAGACATCAAAGGTTTGCCTGATGTTACATGCAAGACTGTTGCCAGCAGGACCAACGGGGAAACTCCTCAGCGGATTCGCAAGACCTTCAATATTAGAAATGACTACTGAAGAGGAGGAGGCCCAGACAGGCAAGGAGAACCAGTGTCCTGAAGAGAAATGTGCCTGACCCTGTGACACTATAAGGATTGCTCAAAACACCAGTGACACTGCTCTGTTTATAATTAATATTAGACAAATGCTAGACAAATGCAGCTGTGCATCAGTTGTGTTAGCATAATACTGTTCTTATTGCATGTGGAGTTTGAGTACAGATTCCAAACCAATGGCTGAATTTCTTCTAGTCTGAGCAAAAGTTGCTGTTTTCCTTTACTCTGTGGGTGCTACTCTGTAGAAAGTTGACATTTTGAGGTTTCTCTCTTTTTGTAAAATGATTTCTAAATAGTTTATTTCTGTTTAATTTTAGTGAGTTTTAAACGTTGGCATTATAAATGAAACAACTTGCAAAAGTTTTCCTGAAGTAGAATCAACAAAATACTGTCTTTATTCAGAAACTGGAAACTGGAAAAGGCTGTTTGAAGTGACCATCCCAAGTGGGGTTATTTAGGACGCCTTCCAGCCTCGTGGAGTCAAGCAGCGCACTGCTACAGATTAGCCTGGAGGTAGCAGGGCTCCTAGTTAGACCTGAGGACGTTTTTAAATTTTTAATCTTCTCAGCTTTGAATATGTTGCCTAGAGACTCAGTAACAACCAAGTTTGCGCTTTGGGGAAGAAGTAGAACTAGACAGTGTGTTAGCTTTTCAATTAAAGACAACACTTAATTGGAAAAAAAAAAAAAAGGCAGCAACAACAACACCAAAAATCCGAGCACCCCGTCCTGCTGTCCCACCCGCGGTGATGGGTTTGCCACGCCCCACAGCGCAGGGCCCCAGGGACCCGCGGGCGTGGGTGAGACAAGCGAGGCCAAGGTCAGGGGGTGACGCCTGTCTGCGGCTGAAACCCGAGGGGCCCGCCGGCTTACAACCAGCGCTTTCTTCCAGTGTGGAGAGAACACTGCTGTTTACGGAACACGCCCCGCCGAGGAATCCCGTCCCCTCTTTCCTGACCGCTGTTCTTTCCTGTGTCAGGCAGTGACTTATCCTGAAAGTGATGACACAGGAGGAAGGAGAAAGAGAGGCCACCTCAGGTCCTCTCCCTGGCCGAGCGGCCCTCAGAGGCACAGGGACTAGTGAGAGCGCAGTCGTGTGTTTCAAACAGCACAACAGAGCCCGTCTGCACGAATGTCCTTATCAGGAACTTTCCTGATTGCAGGGTTCATGTAATCACTCGAGAGAAACACGCATGGTGACCGCGGTAATAAAATAATACCACCTATCAACATTACTCATTTACAGCCCCGTTTCTGCAATGCCAGCTTTCTCTGCAGCCCACCCGCTGGCCACGCCGCTCCTCGGGAAGCTGATTCAGCCCTGCGGGTGACGCTTTATACCCTGTCCTGTGCCTCCTGCTCACCTGAGCTGCTTTTTTTTTTTTTTTTTTTTTTTGCAGCGAAGTGCGGGTACACCGCACCTGTCTGAGCAGGCGGCAGAGGAGGCCTTCATAGCAACTCGGCAGGTTCAATATGAAAAATAAGTTTTACTTTTGAAACATAAAACATAAAGGAATTAGGAAAACACATTGTCTTGGGATAATGTGATGTATAAAAATGGCTGTTGGTATTTATGACGATATGCTTGTCAGCCCTAGTTCTCTATCGCTATTTCTCTATCTCTACTCTCTCCATCCTGACCTTAAAATTTATGTTAAAAAGAAGATAAGCCAAAGGGCTTTTGATAACCAGAGCAATCTCAGAAGTGAAGAAGTGAGTTAGAAGGACTTAAACTTCCAGCTTAAGAGCTTTCTATAAAGCAGCAGTAATCAAGAGAGTGTGGTGTTTGCATAAGGACAGACATACAGATCAATGAAACAGAAGAAAAGGCTCCGAAGTAAGGCTCCTCTTATGTATGGTCACTTGATTTTATTACAGTTCTAAGACAGTTTAATGTCAGAAAGAACAGTCTTTTCAGTAAATGGTGTTGGGATAAACAATATATACAGAAAATACACCTAGACTTTTACCTTACCTCACATAGTGAAATTAACTCAGAGTGGATCCTAAGTCCAAAAGTGAGAGTTACAAAAAGCCTCAGGAAGAAAACACAGCAGTAGCCAGGTGTGATGGCACATGCCTCTGATTCCAGCATTCACGAGGCTGAGGCAGAGGAATCTCCATGAGTTTGAGGCTAACCTGAGGTATACAGTGAGTTCTAGTCCAGCCTAAACTGCATATCAAGACCCTGTCTTGAAAAAAAAGAAAGAAAGAAGAAAGAAAACAGTAGTAAATGTAATATTGGAAAAGGTTTCTTAACTGTGACAACAAAAGCATGATCTATTAAGAAAATTTGTAAATTGGACTTTATCAGATTTTAAAATTTTTGTTGTAAAAGACTCCATTAAAAGAAATGAAAGACTAGCTATAGACTGAGGGAAAATGTTTATGAATCATATATCTAATAAAAGACTTGCTTGTATGCAGAATATGTTAGGAATATGTTAAGAACTGTCATGACTCATAGTAAGACCATCGCACAACTAAAAATTGAGCAAAAGATAACCAGCAACAAAAACTTGAATCTATCATTTATTCATTTGTTTCTTCCATAAATATTTTTTTCCAAATCCATTTTATTTCAAGGATAAAAAAAAGAAAGAGAGAAAGGAAGGAAGGAAGGAAGGAAGGAAGGAAGGAAGGAAGAAAGAAAGAAAGAAAAGAAAGAAAAAGAAAGAAAGCAAGCAAGCCAGTGGTGCTGGCCGGCGGTGCAGTTCTAAGCTTCCCTCAGAGAGCACTTCCGGTGAGATCAGCCCTCCAGTGAGATCAGCTCCTTTCTCTGACCAAGGTGACCTGCCGAACCACCGACAGGAAAAGTGAGCTCCTGAGACTCTGAAGGTTGATCAAAATGAAGACTTCTTGGAAAACAGAGACTGTGACAAGCTGGGGGATTTGGAGGACAACAGCACATTCAAAACAAAAGGAAAATGGAGGCAAGCCTGTCTTCAGAGTGGTCCGTCGCTCCCCATTGTGGAAAAAGGGCAGATCCTCTCACATCCTCAGGAAGCAGAGCACAGGTTACTGGGTCCAATGGGAGGACAGGAATATCCTGAAAATGATGAGAATTGCCTTCTGCTCCCAGAGGATGAGTTCAAAGAGTTCCACATGAAGACCGAGCAGCTGAAACGGCTTTGCAAAGAATGGCCTCTTGCAGAGCTGCAGTTTGAACCTCTTCTCCCTTTGGAGAAGCACTTGTGAAGCAGAGTTTGAGGATTCGGACATCAAAATGAGCAGCAGTGAGACATCAGATAATGATGCCTGGAAGTAGGCACAGAAATACTCACAACTCATCAGAACTGGTAACCTCAGTTTGTGTGTTTTGGGAATACACAAAAGAACTTGTTTTCCTTTTCTTATGTTGAAAACATAAGAAAACATTTCACACAAGCGAAATAATCATATCCCAAAGAGAGAGCAAACAAAACAAAACAAAACAAAACAAAACAAAACAAAACAAGACAAAACCAAAAAAACAACAACTTGAATCTACAATTAATAAGGATGACTCAGGAAAAAAATGGGCAAAAAGTTCCAGTAGCCATTTTTCCAAGTCAGATATACAATGGGTTCTTAAGTGCATAGAAACATGCTCATGATACCAGTCATCAGGAAAGCAGTCACTAGCATCCCACCCCCATATAAAGTAAAGCCTGAGTGTCACCCCTCTGTGTGGGTGGCTCTTTAATAATGGAGGACTGATTAGTATCATTTGCTGATTTCTGTGATATAGACACTCCCTCTGCAGCCGATCTTAAGCCACCAATTTGGAGTCTCCAAACAGGAAGTTAGGAAAAGATATGAGTGAGCACCTCCTGAGAGCCACCGTGAGCCAGGTGCGGTTCCTCACAGAGGGCTGCCACCGTCAGCCTCTCCACACAGCGGGCCACGGAGAATGCAGACCTGCCTGCCCCGCACTGGCCCGACTTCGGCCGGCAGCTGGGAAAATCTACACACGCTGTCCTTTCAAAGGCCAAACAAGCCAGCCAGAAACCTCAGCAAACTTACAAGAAAATCCAGCAACTTGAAAAGGAAGACCCTAGGAGAACCAAGAAGACCCAAGAGGAACAAAAGAGACGACAGGGGCCAAGAGAAAAGACTTTCCTTTTTTTTTTTTTTTTTTTTTTTTTA
>PVJX010002109.1:0-138568 GCA_004027295.1 Dolichotis patagonum | reverse complement strand
ATTTTAGATTAGAGCGCTGCAGTAGTAACACCATCTTTCAGATAATACTGCTTCTTCTCTTTGCTGACAGACAGGAGCAAAGTCTCTACCGACTCGGTAAGCCCTGGTTACGTCACTGAGTGCTGAGGTCAGAGAGGAAAATAACAGAACAAAGTCTCTCACTTCAGGTAGCTCCCATTTCAGGGGCAAAAATGAACTCGGAAATCAGTTATGGTGTTGAGTGTGATGAGACACCATGAAGTACTGTTGGCAGCCACCATGTGCGATGGGTGCCGTGACCCTGACCTCTACACAGCTTTGAAGAAGGCACCTTTGGTGGAACTCTGAAGTTTGCAGAGCACCCAACGGCAATTAAATTGTAAGAGTCTGTGTGCTTCCTGATACTCTGACTTTTACACCAGTAAGCCACAGCTTTTTAGAAGTAGGTCATAACTATCCCATAATCACCCCTCAAAGTAAGATCTGAGCATTTTAGATCCTCAGAATGTTGGCATGAATTTATCACCATGACATGTGGCTGAAAGTGGCACTGACAATAGATGATAACAAGGCAAGTTGCAATATTTTCTGTGCCTGCCCTTGGTGGTAGTACACCAGTCCCTTCAAGGGACTCTTCCCAGCCTGTTCTTTGATGCACTGCTAAGAGACTGACACAGTTGTGATTCGTATTAAGCAATGACGCCTAGATTAAAACAAATTAAGTGACACAGCCCCAATCCATTCCCATGTGAAGGAGGATTACAGCCTCAGCTTGTCTTTGAACGGACACATCCGAAATGTGTCACATGTCATTCTTCGGCAAGTTTTCTTTTTCAGGTTTTGTGATCAGCAGCTATGGGGTGGGGGACAGAGTTCTCCATGCTGTAGAGTTACCAAATAGTGTCCTGGGACGAGTATTGCTCCAGTATGTTTTCTGTGCCTGCCCCAGTAAAGGGCCACATATGCAATGTCATAAACAGAAATCTACGATCTCAGGTCTGGAGGCCGGAACTTGCACAGACAGGGCTGGTGCCATCTGAACCTGGGGAGAAGCTGCTCCACACTTTCCTCCTAGCTTCCAGTTGTACGCGGCCTTCTTTGGTGCTCCTCGGTGCGCAGTCGCTGCCTTTAACTTCACATAATGTCCTTCCTGTGTGCATGCCTGTGGCTAAGCTTCCGCCTTCTTGTAAGAACATGGGCACATGGCTTTAGGGACCCTCTGTTCCATTATGACACCATCCTCACTGCCAATATCTACAACAACCCTGTTTCCAAATGTCATCACGTCCTGACATGCGGGTTAGCCTTCAACATGTGTATTTGAGGAGATGCAATTCAATCTGCAATGTATCTGAAGAAAAATAATTGCTCACCAAGCATAGATGTAATATAAGGAGGCAGTGCTGATGTTTAGCAACCCCACTCATCATACAGTTCTTCTGTTGTATCCAATAGTCCATAGTGCAAATTCAAAGCACAACAGTGGCTAGTAGCAGGCCATAGAGTCCTGGGCACAACTTAGGTCATGTGAGTCAGTCCACATCGACATGGCAAAGGTTCACCAAGAGACCGTATGCCTCCTCCTAAGGAAGGGCCTGACTCAGGTCTAACAAACTGATGCCATAAAAAGCCTTCAAGTCTTCACGAAGATTACACTTTTGCCCATCAGTCACACACAGACTATACCATGTGAGCCCTGGCGTCAATCTGCAGAATCCAGCCTGTGGTCCTGAATTTCTGGGTCCCACACATACTTCTCCACTCAAGCCTCACCTCACCCCGAGGCCCACTGGGAGCAGCACTGGGACAGATCTGTTCTCAGCACACTCCATGGAGGCAATCACTGCTTCAACACCACCTGCAGAAAACTGAGCCGAGATCTTCCTGGTTATGCCAGCCCTCGTCACGTGCTTCACTTCTGTGTTTCCATTCACCAACAAACTGCAATTTCCAATGTGATGTACTCCAAATGCACGACTGCATGGCTGTCGCTGCACACAATTCTTAATTTCTTCCCAATTCCACTAAATGTTAAATAAATATAGTATCATGTTTGAATAGAAATCAACTTATTCACATTGCAGGACCTAACAATTCTCATTTTAATAATTCTGCACTATTTCTCAATCCTCGCTGTTATCATAAACCCTTAGCTGAAATTATCACATTACCCTTAATTATTGATGTGAATTTTTATGTTGTTGTCTTATACATAAAAGCTATACAAAATGATTTTATATTTTAAATAAAGTGTTAAAGTATTAAAATTACAATGAATTCAAGGACCAAGTTCCTTTGAAAATTTTAAATTTAACTTGTAATCATTATTGTATTTTATAGGAACTTTTAACCTTTGATCAATGAAATGCCATAAGTTTTTTCAATATGCACTAATAAAATTAATTAAATAATTTCCCTTTACAAATATTGCAATTGTCTACCACAATCAAGAAAAATTTTCCAAACATTTAAAAAGTCTTATAAATCTAATAATTTAATTCATCTATTAGTCATATAAATATAATTCTCAGGCTCTCTTAAATATACATGAGAAGTTGTAGATTTAGTTTAACTTAGTCACAAATTTAAATTAATTATTCAGTTGGATATCTAAGTAGATAAAGGACACCATAATGTACATCACAATAAAAATTCACCCTGGCTGCTAAACAAAGAAAAAAAAATCAACACAAATGAAGCATAGATAGATCTTTGAGAAGGGAGGACCTTGAAAATTCCAGTAACACCAGGGCTTGGGTATTGCTCATTGGCAAAACAAGGATTATTATGCACAAGACCCAAGATTTAATCCTCAGTACTGAAAACAGAAATAAACCTCACATCTGGTCAATGAGCAAAAAGGAAACACTCAGATGAAACATTTGTGAAACAGAGACATTAGTTTGATTTGCTAAAAGTGATTCTAGGACAACACTTAGTGGAAAATATACTGTATTCAGTTAAAACTTGAAAACTCTGAAGCTTATCTGTATAACAAAGTAAAGACTAAAAATGCCATGGACTTTATATTTATGATTGTTATCTATTCATTTTGGGGTTTTCTGTTAATAATTATGTTGTGATCATCTTTGTCTCTTTTGATGAGTCTTGGCTTGAAGTTCACTTCATCTGCAAATACAATCACTATTCCTGCTTTTCTCTGGGTTCCTATCATATGGAAGGTGGTTTTCTGTCCTTTGACTTTCAGGATATGAATTCCTTTTTGAGTTAAATGTGATTCTTGTAGGCAGCATATTGTTGGATTTTGTTTCTTGATCCATTGTGTCAGCCCATTTCTTCTGATGGGTGAATTGAGAACATTTACATTGATGACCCGTGGTTACAACTATTGACTTATCCTTGCCGTATTACGCTCCTGTTGTTGGCTTCCCCATCTTTCCCTCTGTCTAATGGCTTGTCTTGCCTGGTGGAGTTTTTCTATTCATGTTCGTGGGATTGTAGTTACCTTCATTTCTTCCTAAGAGATCCTTCAGAAAAATTTGGAGAGTTGGTTATGAATTTTTTTCAATTGTTCTTTGTAATGGAAGTATCTTACTTCTTCATTGATTTTGAAAGGTAACCTTTTCAGGGAACTTCAAGCTGAGTTTGAAGTGGTTGTTTTTGTTTTTGTTTTTGTTTTTTGGACCAGGGATCAAACTCACAACCTTGCATTTACCAGGCAGGTGCTTGAACCTGCTGAGCTAAGTCCCCAGCCCAAGAGGTTGTTTTCTTTAAGGACTTGTAATACTTTGCTCCATGATCTAATTGATTTGAGGATTTGTGCTGAGAAGTTTGTGTGATTCTGATGGGCTTTATTTTATAAGTGATTTGTTTATTTTCTCTAATAGCTTTTAATATTCTGTTCTTGTGCTGAATTCTGGAACCTTGACTATTATATTCCTTGGTGGAAATTTATTTTAGTGGTGGCTACTTGGAGTTGTATATGCCTTACTTGTCAATGTCAAATTCTTTTTCCATGCTTGGGAAGTTTTCTACAAATACATCTGCAGCCGGGTTTCTTATGTCATTTGTACTGTCTCCTGCTTTTTCATTGACTCTGACCAAGCTTATGTTGTTGTTCTTTGCATCATCATGCAGCTGTTGGGGTTATTTTTCATGGTTCCTTGCTATTTACAAGAAGTATTTTTTTCATGATCCCTAACCACAATCCCATCTTTTAGATCTGATATTCTGTCTCCACCTTGGTCCATTTGACTGTTCATACTTTCAATGGAATTTTCAATCCCTTGGAAATCTGTTTGAATCTATTTCACAGATTTCGTTTCTTTCCTATGTTGGGCATTCATAGCTCCCATCATTTTCCTAAACTCCTCTACTTTTCAAATCTATGCCCACTCTAGATTCATTGAGCAAGTCCTTCCTTATGATCGTCATTTCATTTTTTACCTGAGAAATTATTTCTAACCTGATTTTGTCTTTAGCCTTATTCATCTGTTTGTTTGTTTGTTTACTTTGGCCACTAACATTTCAGAAAATTCAATTGGGTGTTTTCTGATTCCCTCTATCTCATTGTTCCCTGGACTTGTTTTGGGTGGGCTGGAGTTCTAAGGATGAAAATGCTCCATATCACTGGTTATTTGACAGATACAAATTAAAATCTTGAAATTCCATATCACTCCAGAATGAATGGCTACTGTCAACAAATCAACCAATATGGAATGCTGCAGGGGCTGTAGGGAAAAGAAATCCTTCTCCATTGTTGGTGGGAGTTTGGACTTATGGAAATCAGTGTGGAGATTCCTCAGAAAACTAGGATTAGAGGTCTCTGACCCAGCTATTCACCTTCTGGATATCTTTCCAGAAGAATTTAAAAGCATCATACCAGGGCTTGGGGATTTAGCTCAGTGGCATAAGCGCCTGCCTTACAAGCACGTGGTCATGATTTCGATCCCCAATACCGATAAAAAAAAAATCATACCACAGTGATGTACACACATCCATGTTTATAGCAGCACAGTTTGTAATAGTTAAATCTTGGAAATAGCCCAAATGATGAATGGGTAAAGATGTGCTTTTTATACAATGGAGTACTACCCTCCAATAAAGAAGGATAAGCTTGAGATATTTCTAGGTAAATTGATGGAATATGAGACCATACTCTTAAATGAAATAAATAGGAGACAGATGCATAAATATTGCACTGTTTGTCTGGGATGAGAAAATGGAAGTATAAGCAAGGAATAAAATGTGTAATAGATATTGTGAAATAGGAAGGAAATTTTCAAATGAGAAGAAAACTATGAAGGGACTAGGGGAAAAAAGAAAGGGAAAAGAAAAAAAATAGAAGAATAAAATGGAAATGAAGCTTTCTGAATAAAGAAGGGAAGAGAGGTTGAAGAGAGGGTAGGAGAATTGGGAAAAAGGAAGAACCAAGATATATCATACACAGGTACAAATTCCCTATAATGAACATGATTATTAGGTGAATCTGAATATACCAATAAACTTAATTAATTAAAAATAACAGCATAAAATGGCCATTGCCTGTAAAATCTCATTCCTGTATAATTTTGGATCTATTTAATCAAAGTAGAAGTTACAATATTTTCATCTACAAATTCTGGTGAAAATAAATAAAAATTCTGGTGAAAATAAATAAAAGTACAATATTTAAATTCTTTTTCAAAAAGTGTTAGAATAAGTATCAGTGAAATTCTGGGAAGCCAGCATAAGTCTTATATAATTTCAGGGTTTTTTTCTTTTTTTAAGAATAGTTCAAGGGCCAGGGATATAACTCAGCAGCATAAAACCTGCCTGGTAATCACAAGTTCCTGAGTTTGATTACTGGCACCAAAAAGATAAATTAGTTCATAGCTGATAAAGATCCTATATTTTTCATTTCAATAAAGGCTGAAATGATTACTCAATCAGAGTATTTACAATTTTATTAAGTAGATTTCTTTTCAAGATAATGTCATTGAAAAAAAGAAGGTGAACATTCTACCCTCTCAATTTTACAAAGTTTTTTTAAAAGAGTTGCTCCAGGAACTAATGTAAAACTCTCATTTGAGATCTTGTTAAATTAATTTAATAATAAGGTGGAAAGTGCAGAGTAGGAATGACTTGATTTTGACAGATAAATAATCATGTATTCTATCTGCTCTGTAATTAGGAGATGGTGCTATCATTTTACATGATTTTGGTTAGTTATGCAATGAATGTCAAAGCAAGTAAGTATAATAATTGTTTCTTTTGCCATTTAAATATATCAGAATTATTGAATCACATTCTGAAATATCAGAGATTTTTATTGAATTTGAGTAACTTCATGACTTTAAATCTTCTTAGGTGCCTCCAAAAAAATCTAAGTATCTCTAGAGCTTGAAATTCGCTCAGAAGGCAGATGCCAGCCCCATCACCAGATGACCACATGCCACATAGGAGGGGATCACGTGATATGATGAATATGCTAATTAGCACACCATGACTACTGCAAGGTGATCATGTAGATTGAAACATCAAGTTTTATACTCTAAATCTATATGACTTTGACTTGTTAAACATACCTCCATAATGGTTAAAAGTAAATAAAATGAAATCTAATTTTTAAAAACCAAAGAAGAGGACATCTTGCAAAGCTAGGGTGAGTCAATTAAAACGTTTATCACCTGCAGAAAGTACAAGGATGCACTGGCTGGATTCCTATTTTCTTGACACTGACTGTCATCCTGCATGTGGTTTAAAGCAGGACGCACCATTGTGGCATAAGGCAGTCTCAGCCCCGACAGCCTTCGTACTTCGGGACCTGGAGAAAATAAAGCACACGGTACAAGGAGACATCAGTCTCTACTCAGGGCTCTCAGATGACCCCCAGGAACACACTGCCAAAGCCACAGCCCAAGAGCAGCCCTGGGATTGCTGTGCTTCTGAAAAGCCTTGGTGACTGTGTCCTAAAATCTGTCACACACATCACATCCTAATCCGCCTCAACTTCAATAATTTCCTTTTACATCTGTTTAGGTAAGGGCAATAAGAATTATATTAACAGTGTCTATGGGAATGAAAACTCCCTGCTAATTAATGTTATAACTTTAGACAAAATATATTCAGCAGAAAGAAACTAAGTCTGATCATACTTTTTGGTTTTATATTAGGCACATAAATTCAAATTGACTTTTGATTATGGCAACTATTAAAATGTTAATATCCAGGTAGCTAAAATATATTTATATGCCACTTTAAACTTATCATATATTTCTAAAAGGTAAAATATGTAATTATCATACATAGTTAACCTTTGAAATTATCGAATTTGCCCATTGATTCCTAAGAAAATTCTAAATAAAGTCATGTTATAGATATTGCACAGTGATCTTCCACAATACTTTCAAATACCACAATAGAGAAGACTTTTTGGAGTTAGGCCATAACTTGTTATAGGTTCGTGGTCATTGACACCACTCAAAGCTTTCAAAGTGAGATGGAATCAGAAGCTATGGGGATAGAAATCATTTGTGAAAGCCTATCCAGTATCTATCCAGATGAATATCTATCCAGATGAAAGGTGACCAACAAGAGGGAAGATTGAGAATTAATTGATTTAAGTGTTTTGGAAAAAAACAGAGAGACAGAGACAGAGAGACAGAAAGACAGAAAGAGGGAAAGCATAAAGCATCAACACCTTAACGCTCATTAAAATCCCTGCCTCATACAGTCTGAGTCCATGGAAAATTAATAAATACATGACCTAAACATATATATATATATATATATATATATATATATATTCCTTATAGGTTCATTAATCAGCACTTCAACCAAATGCACGTAGAAGTGTGAGAGAAGATGTTTTTTGAATGCTTAAGGGATTCTACAATTCCCAGGCAAAAGGCAACTTTAAAACCAGAACATGGTGAATTGAAAGCATCAAAGACTCACACGCATCTCCACAACACAATTTGAGGCCTGAAATATCAGCCCCAAAGGGCTCCAGAGTGGTGCCACTGGGTCCCAGGGGCACAGACTCAGCAGCAAGGGCTGAGTGGAAATCCCAGGTCCACATGGACAGCAGCAGGAACGTGGGCTGTGTTTATGAGCAGCTGCAGCGTACACCACATGCGCTTTCCCTGGAAATGCTTTCCTGAATCTGTAAAATTATTACAGCACAGGCCCAAGCCCTGGTGCCCAGGATGCGCTACTTTGATCTGGGTCCGTGGGGAGCCCTTATTCAGGGGGCCACAGTGACAGCTGTAGCAATGCTAAAACTATCAGCATGCTGAAATTCCCTTATTTTCCAGCTGAAATCAAGAGGTTGATCTGAACCACACTTCTCACTTCTCCTACTCCCATGTCTCTGACGTGTCAAAGAAATCAGCTAAGGGCATTTACTTAAAAATTATGACCCTCGAGTTCCCCTGGAATAAGATGTACAGTTTTCCTGCTTGGCTTTGGAGAAGGGAACCAGCCTGTCACCAGTAAATCCCCATCTCCAAGTCTGGTCTTCCTCCCTGCCCAGCTGCTGGAACTCAGGCTTGTATATGGTTCGTGTTTAATGAAGCATGAAAGTGTGGAGAAAGAGGTGAATGTGGCCCGAGCACATGGTTTCTCTCACCACCTGAGAAGATGAAGACGTAAGAAACAGGACAGGGAAGTAGGAAGCGCAGACTAGAACAGGGAGTCAGCCCCAGCCCCAGCCTGGTTTTGTACTTTCTGTTCCATCTCCTTTCACACTCTAATCCTTAGTCCTCCCTGCCAGCTTCTAAACCAGGCCTAGTTAACTTCCTCCTTGGGTTTCCTGGCAGCCTTTCTGCCTGGGATCCCACGGTCTCAGAGAGAGATTATAGGAGTGGAGCCAGAGGAGAATGTCCACCTTCATCTTCCCTTCCTCGGGGCCACGTGCCATGTTAGGAAGAAGAATTCTGTGTCGCTCTGTGCAAAACTGTTTACTCTCTGGGTACCACGACGCTCAAAATGAAGATCAGGTATCTCACAGCTGCCTCCGTAAGTAGCCTGTGGAGAAGCAAGGAGAGGGCAAAGGCCCGGACTTGGATGCGCCTCCAGCAAGGCCGTGAGCCGATGATGAGAGCTCCTTCCCTCCTCTCCTGGCCAGACCCACAGCCTTTCCTTAGCCCTGCTGCTCCAAGAGTGGCTCGGAGCAGCCGCAACAGCGCCAGCATCACCTGCAGCTTCCCAGTCCGGAAGGAGCTGATCCAGGCCCAGGAAGCAGGAGCCCCCCGCAGCGCGGCCCTGCTGTGTGCTTCACACCCGCTCTGAGAAGCCTGGGTTCCTAGTCTTCAGCCGAAGTCTGGCATCTCTGCTCTGCTGGCTTCTTATTTTACAGCCACCTGTCCCGATTATCTGCATTCCGTCAGGCAAATCTCCTGCATCATCAACTTTCTCTCCATTCATCCTTCACTTGACTCCTGCTCTGGTGATCGCCAGGTGCACATCCCACGTGCAGAAGACAGGAGGAGAAGAGTGTCTCTGGAGAGCTCTGACCCACCAGAAGCAAACTCCGTGGATCGGCTCGGGGTTCTCTCTTGCCAGAAGGCAGTAAGTCTCTAGGAATCCGGTGCATGGAACATACCCCGGAAACCTGCGCCTGCAAAGGCAAAGCGCGGCTTATTTTCCGGCCCCATGACCTCCCGACCCCTCGTGAGCCTGCGGTACCGTCACAGCTTCGGTTCCCGCTGTTTCCAAAGGGTGCTCTCTGTCTTTCCTAAAGACAGCGCGTGACCTCAGCACCCTGCAGGCTCTGCTGCACCGCTGAGCTAGGCCCTCTGGCTAAGGGTCATTTTCAAGGGTCCCTCCATTACACTGGGACAATCTGTGTCCCATTTGCTCCTTATTTTCTCAAGCTTTATTTATTAAAATGAAGGAAACCGCCAAACTCACGATTTAAATATGGGCAAGAATCAAGCCCTCTTGGCAAGGGCACTCAGGTTTTTGGTTGTTGTTTTTGGGACCCGGGATCAAACTCAGGACCGTGCGCTTGCCAGGCAGGTTCTTGTGCCACTGAGCTGAATCCTTGGCCCAAGAAATTCTTTTTTATTCTATTTTTTGTTGTTGTTGTTATGAGTAGGAAGAATTTATTGAGAGAAAGTTTCTGTCTATGAGAACACAAGGGGTCCCGAATAGTGGTTTGTGCACCAAGAAGAAATTCTTTAAGTCACAATACTAGAACCATATCAAGATGTGTTATATGATCTTTATGACCTCTAATTATGATCTCCAGTATGAAAAAACCCATGTCAGAATGTGTTGGATCACAAAATTATTTATTGCTGGTACATTCACTGTTGTGAAAATTTCATACAAACCAACTCATACTAATTCTTCATAGAGCCATTATTTACTGCAAAAAATTAGCAGATTCTATCATAAAACACTTGAGAAAACAGCTTTATCAACAAAGTAAATTTTAAAAATTTTATAGAAAGAGGTAACATTGCAGTGTTTACAGTATCAGAAAGGGACAGTCAGTTCTTCACATAGAGTTTGTGTGTGAAAAATTATCAGCTGTCTCCATCTTTTAATTATGTCAGCAGGGGTTGAACTTGGTGTAACTTTGAGTCACTCAGTAGTTTATAAGAAAAAATCATTGACTCCAAGCCTGATACCCATTTTCTGAATCAGAATCTGTTTATGTCATTAAAATTCTTATTTTTTTAACAAATACATCAAGTATTTACAAAAATATCAAAGTTTAAAACCCTAGAAATTTGTCCGTTACTGGCTAGTACAGCTAGGGTGTGTGTGTGTGTGTGTGTGAGAGAGAGAGAGAGAGAGAGAGAGAGAGAGAGAGAGAGAGAGAAAGGGAAAGAGAGAGAAAGATAGAGAATTTTTAAATAAGCAAAAATTCCTTTTTTTTTCAGTAACACTTTAATTTATAGTTTCTTGAAAACAATGTCAAACATCTTGGTGTTTTAAGACCTAAAAGATGTTAGTCCATGCAGTACAATGTGTTTTACGTCAATTTAAGTGGGATGTATTTAGAATTTAATAGTAAGATTTCCCTTCACCACAAAAAGTTTTAAAAAGTGAAATAAGACTTTTTAATAGGCCCAGCCAGACCAAACAGGAACTGCAGCCATTATGCAGGGAGGATGTGCCCTTCACGCGCCAGCTCCGAATTCCCAGGCAGAAGCACGTTTACAGCACATGATTATCATTACAGCACTATATTACACTGTGACACATATGATGTTACCAGAAGGAATTCTGTGCCAGCATGAGTTGTAATTTAAGCCACAGAGACACATTCGATAATGATACTTTGTTTGTGTGTGAAGGGTTGTTAAAAATTTGTACGGATTGAAGCCATGCATTTTGGAGAAGTGGAACTAATGGGAAATCATGTCAAAAAGTTTTCAAGTTTGAATTTAAGAAAAAACTGTGTAAAAGAAGGATTTTTATGTAAATGGAGCCAATGATTCATCAGTTAGAGCAATGAATGATGTTGTCAAGTAGATATTCAGTCTTATTCTGTAAGGTAAATAATCATAAGTCAATATCTTTGATCTCATGGTGATGAGAGTTGTTAGTAAGAATAATTAAAGTAGCAACAGTAATACAATATTCTTTTATATTTGTAATTATGTAGCATCATCAATCAGTATCAGTAAGGGGAAATTAGAAAATTGAGAAAATAGACTTTCAAATTATTAATGTGGAGTTTATGTTTTGAATTACACAAATTCATTTTACCACAGTACAAACTATATCTTGTTCAAATTATCAACAAATTTGTTTAAAAATGAGTGAGGGATTGGAGAAAGAATTGCCGTTTTAGTATTCAAAATATGTGACTCTGAATTTATGCCTGAAAACATCCCCCGAGGTACCCTGGCCTAGGTTCATAAAGGCTGAGAATGCTATCTCCATCTGGCTTGGACCAGGCTCCGTGGACTTGGACCCTGAGACGAACTCAGACATGCAGGAGGCCTCCTGAAGAGTGCGCTCCCAGCAAGACCTATTCATATCCAGGGCTCCGCTGAGCGGAGGGGGAAGCTGAGGAGCTCACTGTTAACTGAGACCTCCCACAGCCCTACCGGGAGCTCTGGAACTTCATCATCCCTCTTCTTGACACAGTAGAAGGAGGCAGTAATGTTCTGCCTGCTTCCATCAAGCAGGCAGACACTGTGAGAGGGACTCTTCGCAGTTGGGGAAAGAACTCAGCTTTGCAAAGCCGGCAGTAACTCTTAATCAGCATATCTGCGCTGAAGAATTCTTCTGGACCGTTGTGTTCCCTAGGGCCCAGTCCTTGTAATTCTTAGATCTGTGTACTCTTTACATAAGGTTTGGCCCACCCAGCAAAGTTCCCTGAAGTTAGAAGCATCCATGGAACGAACCAGAGCCTTCGGCTGGATCTGATCTCATGATCACGGCTGTTATTCACGACTCCTCTGTTCACCACACATTCTGAAGTCCTCCCATGTTTAGCTTGAAATTTTAGGGGCCTTGGCTGGGAAGATGACTCACAACCTCATCCTTTAAAAATCTTAGCCTTTTCTCTGCCCAGAGCTGCTTTATTGTCTATTTACAATCCAAATGGACGTGGAGGACCACAGATGCCCCGATGATCACCTAACACCTAATATACTTTTCTGTGTCCCATTATATTAAAAACCCAATTGTATCTCATTGTCAAATTCAATTACTGCTATCAGCAAGCTCATTCTACTCTTCACCTTCCAATCCTCTGGCGAGCGGGACTGAAATAATCAGGATACCTATATCCTTATGTCTTTATATCTTTAAGGCCTAAGGTTGCAAGACAGAAAGCACAGGACAGGTCAGTAGAAATCATGGCACTATCAATTATGAACAGAATGTATGATGAGAGTTTAAATGTTATAAAAATCATTGCAGCAAAAGACGCATTGCTGCTATTCCCCATCAAAATAGCCCTCTTCAACTCAAACGTGCTTATTCCATCATTCTTGCCAATTTCTGAAGCAGCTCTGGAGGCCCTCTTTTGTGAATGTTTTTACTTGTAAGGTGTGATTAAAAGTACTGGTGCCCAATGTGACATAAAACAAAACAAACAACAGAAAGAAGCAGGATGGTAAAAACGGTATAGCATGTCATTTACCCACCTTATTCACCAGATCTCTAGTCTGCTACCATGGGACTTTGAGTTGGTCTCTAAAGTTAAAATAACCATGGAAGCTATGATGGTTAAGTGTGGTGTCTGCTTGAACACGGAATGCCTGCCAGGTTGGCTTAGCATGGTCTGGGTGTATTTGGATGACTGACTTATCAAAGACAGAAGACTCACTCTGGGTGTGGCTGGCACCAAACAATAGATTTGTAGGCTGAGTAGAATAAGAGGGAAGAAGAAGAGTTTTCTGCTCCTTCCAAGGAGCTCCAGTCTTCACCACCACCTTTGAACCTCCATGTCCAGGCCTCCACATCAGACCCTCTCCTTCCTCAGAGGGGCTCACCGGGGAATCCGCACTGAGCTCCATTCCTGTGTGGTCCGGATCCCCCAGCTCCGGTTGCAGACAGTCCTGCTCTACTCTTGCACGCCTGACTCTGCAGACAGCCTTTGTAAGCCTTGTAAATCCTTCATATGTCCCATATATCTTATTCTATTAAACCTATTCCTCTAGCGAAGCCACGCTGATACAAAAGGTAAATATTCGGAACGGATGCAGCACACAGAGGCAGCCATGACAGTCCAACTAAAGACACTCGTCACAGAGGACTTCAGACCTACTTCAGAAAGTGGCCAGAACAATGGGATCAATGTGGTAGAAGGAAGAGGAAGCATTTGGAGAAAGGTTAATGGCAATGTAGCTTTTACTGTAATAAATTTTAAAAGTAATTTGGTGTTCACCATATTTTTGGTAATGCCCTATATGGATATTATTGGTTTTATTTGCATGATTGTGAACTAATAAGTGAAGTGCACTTTCAATACACACCTCTGTTTCTCTACTAGATCAGCAGTTGTGGATGGTACAGTATGCATTAGGTTCACGGGCGGACTGTGGTGATTTTTTCACTCCAAAGTAGAGTCTTCTGTCTTACAGATGCGATTATGCATCCACCAAATCTGTGTACTGGAGCCCTTACCCACTAGTCCCTTAGTGACCATATGTGACCATATATGAAGGCAAGAAGAGAAGAGATAAGAGCAGGCTCATATCCATGGTCCTTAATCTAATCTGACTGGCTCTTTTTAAAAACAGGAAATTTCAGCTCTACCCCAAAGTCACCAGTGGCCTACATGTAGACAAAATGCTGTATGAGGGTTGAGAAAGTGGTCCTCTGTAACCAAGGACAGAGACCTCAAAACAGAGCTGTAAGTGGTATTTTTGTGGTAGCATCCGAGAAAACCAGTGCACCTTATAAAGTATAATGTGATGTGGGATTTTAAGATGGTAGATCAAATAGTCTGCAAGCCCTCTAACACTGCTCTTAACCAAGACTCTGGATACAGAATGGTGAATGAATAGTCAGAGAGGCGTCAACTCCTGTCAAGATGGCACACATCCTCCCCAAATATCCAACAAGTGAGTTTGCACTGTGTATCACATGATTCTGAGAAGTGGGTCAGTATTGGTCTCTCTTGCAAGCAAGCAGGAGAGACATTTGACGCGGCAACTACTAGATCCTACTTGAAGATGGAGAACCAGCCCATGCTTTCAGCCCAATGCACACACCTTCGTCTCTATTTCTTACTGATCCACAGACTCAGTATGCCAGCACCAGGTGGCTACTGGCTGAGGCTGGCTGTAACCTGTGACCAAGTGACTGAATACTTAACGTTTCTTTAGTGATGGGTGTTTTCGGGGTGGGGGGTGTTATAGCTGATGCTAGTAAAACACCAGGACATTTCTACTGACTATCTATGCCTGTAGACCTGTTCTCATTTCCTTTCCCCAGAACTTCTTAGCTGAAATGCTCCAATGTTTCTTGTTGAGCTGGTACCCATGCCGATGGGTTCATGTATATTCCCATGTGGTTTCATTTTTCAAATGCTCACACACCAACCAGAATTCAGCACAGCGGGAAAGCATCCCACCGCCACTTTTCTTCATGGCCTGCCTTCATTGTTAGCCTGATAGACCTCTTAGTGAACCAGGCTGGCTTACTCCTATACATATAATCATAAAGTATCCCAACACTTACTCAAAGCTGAAGGTAAGAGATGGTAGGTGAAATGGTAAAAAATAGCGACACCACCTACAGAGCTCCCTTCTGCCACCTGGCCTTGCTTTGGCCTGGGACTTTGGAATCACCTCTTTCTTACAATGGATTACTGCTGGACTGGTAGAACTTGACTCAAATGGGCATCTCTGGCTCAGGAGTTCTGTGGTTACCTGGCTGCTAGAACCAATCGCATCACAGTCTTGCTTTCTGAGAGTTACACAGTTTACTTCTGTTGTTACCTGGGTCTATTGCCAAGGTCTTTCCTGACCAGGCCAAGTGCCAAAGTGGCAGTCATTTCACATCATCTAGAATATGGGCCGGAAGAGGATTTCCAAACACCTTCTCCAGCACCTGAAACATCTGCCACAGTTTGAATTTGTATCTCAGTGGTGAGGAGTAAGATAAGCTCGAACGTATCATTCACGCAGGACGAGATGTCCTGACACTTCCCAGGCTACAGAACTCTTAGATATGTCCTTGACACAGCAGGCTCTGGAGAGGGCTCTGTCCCACCCTGTTCAATACGTGTGCCTCTTAACCTAGTGTCCCCCTCTCACAGCTACCTGCGCTAGCATGATGCCTTCAGTAATCTGAACACACACAACACAACTGAAAACACACAACAAACCAGAGCGTCCAGTCCAGGCCTCTCTGGACTATCTGGTGGCAGACAGTAGGAGTGCTCACTGACCTTAGACAACAACAAATGTGTCTGTCTTGAATAAATGAACTTTCATTAATTTGCATCAGCAAAGCCAAATCCAGTGCTAGGGCCGCAGTTGTGGTTACTCTGCTTAAGTTCATGAAATTCTGTTGTCATCCATTGTGGTCTATTTTGCAAAGGTCAGATGGGTAATTAAATAGGAATTTATTTGAGATCACCCTACAGTCTGTGAGCATGGCATTTATCTCTGCCCTTTGCTGCATTCCCAGATCCAATATTGATTTACTGTCTTGGGAATGAAGAGGCAGTCCCAGAGGCTTCTGTTTGGTATTCTCCATCACAGTAGCTCTTACCTCAAGAGTCAATAATC
The DNA here is from genome assembly GCA_004027295.1 of Dolichotis patagonum. Classification (NCBI taxonomy): domain Eukaryota; kingdom Metazoa; phylum Chordata; class Mammalia; order Rodentia; family Caviidae; genus Dolichotis; species Dolichotis patagonum. The sequence continues at coordinate 122,435 of PVJX010002109.1, read as the reverse complement.
CAATCGATGGTCCTATCAACCACTAGACATGTCCATTTTGCCTTTCAGGAATCACTGTATGCTGGGCTTGGGACAGCCCTGGGGCACGCTGGACTTGCTCCAAAATTCCACACACTACCCAGCAGTCATACACCGACATTCTAGCAAGAGGACCACATTGTATTTCAGGTATGTAAGTGCCAGTATTAACCTAGCCCTTCTGTGCTGTCATCCTCTAAGGATGTGATAGTGCCCTTTCCCCGGTGTACAGTCGTAAGAGTTCATGTTCACAGTAGCTTCAGAAGAAGACAGGACTTTCTACTGGATTCAGCCAGGCAGAACCACAGAGCCCTTTCTGAGAGATGTCTGGCTTCTCCTTCAGTTGATGAAACTCAGGTCTCACTACTGGCTCAAAGGTGGAAATTTGGTAAGGATTCATGAGTATTTAAATTCTTTTATTGGAGCGGCTGCTTTCAGCCTCCTGCTTAGCAATCCTCGATCTCTGCTGATCATATAAATTAAGCAGTCCACGTGCCGATCACCCTTCTCTCATCCTCCCAGGAATGCTCCCGTGCTTCTGTGCAAAGTGAGCTTCCTTAAGTGCCATTCTAATGTCACCTCTGTAACGACCACATACACTGGCCTTTATAACTCTATTCTCAGGATTCCTGGGACATAGCCCGGTGCTGTGACGGCTCATCCCATCATCAGTCTCAGCCTGGATGAGGACAGGCACTGCTGAACTTCTCCGGGATGCGGATGCCATGCTGGGGTGAATCTATTTATTAAAAAATAAGAACAATCGTATCCATTATCCCATATACTCCCCTGTATCTGACCTTTTCTCTCCTCCCACTGACAGATTAGGACTTTGACTCCTACAAATCAGATTCAAGACTTGATAGTAATGAATAGAAAAACATTTCCATATTCAGTTGATGAGGAAATAAATTAGTATGAAATGGTAAATAATAAGGACATTGTTAAATAAAAAACTCCTAAAAATTCTCCTGTCCTATGGTCTAGCTAGCTGACTCTTGGTAACACATCCAGAGGAAATTAGATCATCTCACCAAAGTGGTATTCTATCCCCACAGCTGCACCATTAGTCATGGCAGATAAGACAGGGAAGCTAGGAACCCATCAAGGGAGGAGTGGACTAAGAAAATGTGATTCACACACCTGGAGCAAAGTGATTTAGTGATAAATAATCATAAAATACTGTCATTTTCAACAACACTGTTATAACTAGGGTAAGTGGCATAAAGTACAACACAAGAACACAAGCACTGCATCTTCTTTTCTATATGTGGGAGTTTAAAAAAGAAAAGAATGTAGAACTGTGATCCTTACACGATGAGAAGGAGAAGAAGGACAAGGGAAGACTGGACTTAATCAGTACTAACTATATAAATGTGTGGCAATATCTCATGAACCTCATTAACATGTGCAATTACTACATGCTAACCAAAAATATTTTAATGATGCAGTCCAGAGAAGTAACTCCAAAACTAGGTCAAAAACCAAGACTGATCCCTGCAACACTTACGTTTGGAGATGTGAATAACCATGGAGGAACAGTGACTACTCTGTCTTTCACGCTGTTAAGCAGTTAAACCAAGGACAATCCATTTGGGACCGCTCCTATCTCCCAGGAGCTCATCCTATTTCCTGGTAAACCTTCTTTACCTTTAAGAAAATAGGCTGAGTGACAGCAAATGTCCATAGGTAGAGGTCGCAAGTCATCTCTGTTCAGTCTCCAGATATGAGAGTGAATGCTGAGGACCAGCCTGATTTGATACAAGCTGGCAATAATTAATATTAACACACTGGCATAAAAATAAACTGAGAGTCGGTCCTAGGCTTATATGGCTTATTGTGAGGCCCGCACTGGCTGAGGGACAGATTAACCACTGGCCAGAGCCAAGGCCAGCAAACAGCCTGTGGAGTTCTGCTGCTCAAAGCAAAGTAACACAGCAGCTGAGGACTTGACTCACGCAGATTCTGTCGAACTGAGGAATCCAGGTAGCAGACAATCAGTTTACCAGCTAACCATGATCTGTTCCTGGGTGATTTCCTAGAAGTGCACTGCTCCTCAATTCTTGAACCTTGACCATGGCAACAGTTCACCCCCTCCGCTTCCTGCAGCCCACCAGCACACCCCCAGTCAAGCAGTATACCTAGTAAAAGGAGACCGAGCCTTGTGGTCTTAGCCTGATGCCAGGTTTGACTATCCCAAAGCTCTCTGAAACTACAGTATATGTTTTGTCTGTGTTTTAGTCTGTTGTTTTACCTCTGAGCAGGAGACCAGTGTTCCTAGGCTTGGACCCTGATATGAGCTCTCATCTAAATCAAGTTAGCATTTATTGAAATATTTCCAGTCTTTGATACTTCCTGAGGGCCCAAAATCATGGTTCAGAGACAAGAAAATCTCTCTTTAACCACAATAAAATGATCATTTAAGTCACTGACAATACATTGCTGAGCACTAATAATCAGAACTGAAGTCTGACTCCATAAGTGCAATGTTTCCATAAGAAAACTTACAGCACAGATGAGGTAGTGATTGAACCACTCTTCCCCATAAATTCTTCCTCCCTTAGGAAAATGGAGCATTCTGTGGGCTCTTCCATGCAACAAAGTTGGCTGGGAAAAGTGGCCTAGGTTTACATATCCCATGTACTTTCATATGCCCACTTAAGAACTTCAGTCCATTTCTCCACTCTCTTTTTTAGAAGTCTGGGCTATGGTTTATTGCCAGATGTCTAAGGGTTACCCTGCCACTCTACAAAAACATCTTTCACAAATTATTGCCAGATTTTATGTCCTATATGGAACACAGCTTCTACATTCTCTAGCTATGTGTTCCACACACCTTATGCAATTGTCTCACAACCCAAACCCATGCAGTGTCTGGAACTCTGTAGGAATCTTTTAGCCAAGTCTTGCACTGTTGGCAGTGAAATGTCCACTCTGCTCCTTATCAGGACTTACTGCTACAGTTTTCTGTGTTCAAATCTGTACCTCATATTCTCTTGTTTGTCAGGTGGGGAAGAGACTGAGTGGAACAAGTATTATTTTATAAGACAATCATTTCACAAGAGACTTCTTCTTGGTCACAGAGCAGCAAGGACAATGCAGAGTATCTCCAAGTCAGGGGGAATGAACCATTTCTACACATCCAGACAGTCCACAAAAAGCTGGGCACTGAAGGTTCTCAGATGCATCTCTCTAAATACATTCAACCCAAGGTTCAGAGTCTAAAAATAAAGGAAAAATGAACAATGTGCATATGAAAATTGAAGACAGAATGTGAACTGTGAAAAATCACTGCTATTAATACAAGGAGAAAGTTAAAGTTAGAATCCAGATTTTAGAAGACAGTCTGATTCAAATTTCTAACATTAGAGATGCAAGGACAAAGATATTTAATAATAAACACAAAGAAGTCTAAATGATTTAATATTATTATGCAAAGTTAATGATCTGAAAATGCATACCACATTCACTCTCCCAATATATGACTTGATTGAAAACCCTTGGGACCAGGAAGCTAGAAAAGTAGAGGTCTAGCTACAACCACCTTTCTTCTTACAGAGAGAGAGACTTTAGGGAAACTCATTTATTTTTACACGTTGAATCTTGCAATGCTTTGGATAAGTGTCTGCTAAATGTCCACATGTTCAAAAGTTGGGAGACACTAAAACCTTTAAGACATGAAGCTTAGTAGGAACTCTTCCCATCCATAGACGACTGTACCTTGCAGGGAATATTAGAACACTGGCCCCTTCTCTTTTCTTGCTTCCCGGTAATCATAAGTGTTATGGTTTGTGTTCAGGTGCCCCGCCCCCACCACCAAGCCTCATGCAATCATGGACACAGCTGAATCCAGCATTCATGATTGGTTCATTGTCTAGCACTGGGATTGGTGGAGTGACTGCTACACCTGCCCAGGGGCAGAGCCAACATACAGTGTAAGGGCAGGAAGAAGGTAGGTCTTTTCTTTTTTTGCTGTTGTGCGGGGGGCCATGAACAACAGCCCTGCCATGCCACCCTGCCTTGGAGCCAGCTAAGTATAGACTGAAACCTCTAAAATTGTAATAAATAAACCTTCTCTTCCCTAATTTTAGGGCATTACGTATTTTGTCTCAACAATGAGTGAAAAGTAACTAAGACAAGAAGGTAAGCAGTTTTTTTCTGTCGGTTGTTCCTGCCATGACTTACTACCGCAAGGCCACAGCACACTACCTAAAGATGATGGATTCAAGTGACCATGGACTGATACTTCTGAAACTGCAAGCCAAAATGATTTCTTCTTCCTTCTGATTGGATTCCCTCAAGTATCTTGTCACAGTGATGAAAGCTGAATGAAACAAATCCCTCTGTCCTTCAAAGTGCATGTGCATTTAGCCTTTAACACTATATATTATTGAAATCAATATTTTGCTTCATATGAACTTACATCTGTTTGATATAGTTCTCTTAAAACCAAAAAAAATGAGGATGCAGTCTCATTTGGAATAGTATCTTGTTCATTATTTCTAGAATAAAATAATTATAAATTTAAAAAGTTACAATATATGCTCTCAAACTCTATCAGATCAAATACCCTTTTTCATAGGATATTTTATATAATATCCATTTAATTTTACTACATGGAAAAAAGCTTAAAGTATAATCTTTCTATCTGATAGCACTTACTTTGAAATCTATAAAAGTCTGTCTATGATAAAGTGGAAAATAAAACATTTGATAATAAAATAATTTGCAATTTTATATTCAAATGCTTGAAACAATATCATATAATCAAGAAGTAATCAGAAGCATGTGTAAATTTATTAAAGAGAATAGTTTGAATATGAGAAAAGCAAATTTAATGGTGTTTTTCACATTTAGAAATAATGATTAATGTGAGAGTCATAAATGCAATTGGTAAGAACATGTTATATCAAATCAGTGAGTCAGTCCCACAATATCATTACCATCTGACTTTCCAAAATAGTAACCAACTTGTAATAATATTTTAAATAAATTTATCATTCTATGTATCTGAGAATGCAACCTTGTCAATTTCCGGATATATTAAAAATATTTTTAAAAATAATATGAAAATAGTACAATATAGATATAAAAATCTTTGTACGTACTGATGCATAATATATATGATATATATGATATATATGATATATATATGATATATATATGATATATATATATGATATATATATGATATATTAATGCTTTAGGCTGTGATACTCATAAGGTAAATTTACATCAACAAGAATGTCCAATGGAGGTCACAGACAAGCAAAGACAGGAAAATAATAATGTGGCTGAAAAAGCAATTATTTAATTCAGGAGCATTCTGTGCATACAGGGCATTTAGAGTCTCTAGACTGTTCCCACTAAATGCTGTGTACATCTTTTTACATGCACAACCTAAACATGTATTCCAATACCCACAAGGAACCCGGGGGATCTGCCCATTTCCTCCACTCTCCTTTGGTGAGTGACAAGAGTGGAATAAGAATACTAACTTCAGGTAGAAGAAGGCAAGCCAGGAAGATCCCTGTAAGCATTTTGGGGTGATTTCTCTGGTGTTTACCAAGAAAACAGATCACATTGAATCTTCTTGTTTGAGCAGAACAAAACTGGTTAGGGCAAAACTACCTGGTCAGAGCCTGGAGCACCCAGCCCCTCGCCTTCCCACTCCACGGTTTGAGAAACAAGACTTTTTCACAGCTGCAACAGAGATTCATGGAAAGTGTGCTTTGGGTTCCACTGACCTTTGGTTTCTTAGATGCCCTGGAGAGCAGAAAACCCTGACAGGAGGAGTGTGTAGGAAGCTAAAACGTGAGATCTTACGTTAAAAGCTGACACACTGATGAAGTGAATACCTGTATGCAAAGCTGAGCAACGACCTTGAACACACACAGAAGACTGTAGATGGGTTACATTTGGTGTTTTTCTTAGGCAGTGCAGCTACAGAGACGTGGAAATTAGCAATTTAAGATTCATGCAGATCCTGTTACCCTGGTGACTATCACTAGATTATTCCAGGTGGGTGTCTGGTGTTTTACGCGCACTCTGCCTGTGCACTGTGGGTTACACGACCAAGTTTTGTGAAACTCTGAAGTTTCAATGTGGGACATAATGGCCTGAAGCCAGTCAGGTAGCAGTAAGTGAAGTAGCTTCAAATTCAGAGTTGCTCTATGTTCATTCTATAACTACAGACTATAAGTAGAAGAGTCATTAGAAGTATCTTTGATAAATATTTGTTTTCTGAATCATGTTTGCTTATTTTTCACATTGAGCTCATGAAGAAAATGGAGCTCAGTGGATAATTTAACAAACTTCATCTTAACATGAAGAAAGTGGGGATCCAAGATCAACTTTAAAGCAGGAAACTATCATGAAAAAGATGTATTATTCCTAGTGAAAGATGCAAATTCAAGCTTTATGTCTCAAGCAGGTATGAAATTGGTTGTTTGACAAGAAGGTAAATGACTTCAACACACTGTAAGTTACCTAAAAAGATTTTTGAAACTATTGTTATCTCCTTATATTTTTCATAATTTGTTTGCATGTTAGCTTAATCAAGGAGTGCTTACTGCTAAGAAAAGAGTAAAAAGATGCTTTGTTTTCTAAAAAAAATTTCCTGAAAGCAATTCTCCACTGAAACAGCAGAAAATTAAACATTAATGGAAAAATATTAGGAAATGTATCACTATATCCAGAATTGAAACCACATTTTAGTCTTCTATTCCTTCCAGTTATAAGTAGGGTTAAAATCTCAGAGAAGGAAAAACAAAGCCACTCCATTTATTTTTGACCAAAATTAATAAAAAATATTGCCTTACTTGGAGATGTTTTAAAAACATACTTCACCTCAAGTTTTATTCTCCTACATTTCAGAACACGTAAACCTTGAATTGGCTTCTAAAGTTTCTTTCAATAATAAAAGAGTGTAAGAGAACAAGACTGCTACACTAACTGCAAATAACCTCCATTTTGGATTTGTGATTATTTTGTAAGGTGCATGAAAAAATTCACAGAAATACTTTTGTAACTGTCCTCAAACCTTATCAGATAAAGAACATTATCTAAATACACATATGTTATCTTCAAGGGACTTAAATCTAAATTGATATTACTATTTAAACTTTGATTTACATTCAGATTTTATCAGTATTCATTTATTAACTCAGTAACTAAAGACTACAGGGATGGAAATTCCAGCTGTCAATTGCTCAGCAGTATCACTGGATCACGCAAGATCCATGATAGTTTATTTTCTTAAAAGCATTACTTATAGTATATGATTTTTGCTGGTTTCTCATTAAAGACATTCCTGAGACCAGAAACATCAGGAGACATATCAATAAACAGAAGCAATTATCTAAAGGCAGATAATTCACCTTTTCACATGGTAACAGCACACACATGCTAAACACTGAAACAAGAAAACCTTGTTAGGGCTTGTGTCCGGATATCCCACACAAAGCTTCACGCACTTTTAGATGAGGCTTCTTTGGAGGTGGCTGAATCTAGAGTGTGTGAAGGAATCACTGTTCAATGCTGGGATTAAGGGCTCTGGGATGAAGGGTGGGTGATTGCTGGATCAGTCCATGGCTTGGATTGGCACTGCCCTAAGCCCAGTTGACTGGACACATTATAAGGCACAGAGAGAGGTTTGTCTTCCCTTGTTGCCATCTGACTGTAGATGGCCTGTGTTTGCTCTGCAGACGTTGGTTGGTACTTGGTACTCTCCTCCTCAGGATGACAGTCACATCCATGCTGTATGCTGCGCTTTCAACTGTTTGTCAATGTATAGTAATTTTGAACCGTGGACCTTTTTTGTGTGCCTATTCACTATGTAAAAAAAGACAAATCTGCCATACTTTGAGGTTTAGGCCACATTACTGACATTCGCTTCATCACTGTTTTTAACTCCAGTCAACAAGAGGAGAAATCAAGTTCTAAGCTTTATTATTTGTCAATCATGGCATTTATAGTGCATGCCTGATTTCAAGTTACCAAGCTACCTGATGTTGGTGAAAATAGAGATGAGGAAAGATACGCAATTGAACAATGGTATACTAGAGACATCAGTAATGTAATGTAGAAAACAGTAAGACGTAGTAAAGTACATAACTATGAATTTTGAGTATTGCTTGCCTCCTTTTTTCACGCAATGCATTTAATTGCAGATGTATGCGATTCAACATTTTTTCAGTGGCTGTTTTAAAAATTGTCTCACAAAATCCCTGAAAATTTACCGGTATTCTTTTGGAAGCTACTTTGAAGCAGCTGCAGCAGGCATTACACTTGATGTTATCACTATAGAATGTCTACCTATCTGAACCTTCACTTCCATTTACAGATAAGGAAAGAGAAGATTGGAAAAATCAAGAAGTTTACCTAAGGTCATTCAAGAACACAGGGGAAGAGCAAGGTTGGAATCCAAGTCTGTCTTATTTCCAAGAGTTTTGGGGGTTGAGAATCTGTAAGATTGTCTTCCCACATTTCTGGCTACTGGAGCGTCACTGCAGGGTACGCTTTTACTACATCAGCTTTGACCCAGATAGTTTCTCTAGTTTTACTTTAAATCGCTTCAGAAACATGGATGTATGTAGTCACCGGCTCCTCCAAGCAAGAACCTGCGCTCCAGGGGTGCTCAGTACTTGGTGTCCCAGAGGTCAGGCTTCAAGGACAAGAACCAGCAGTGCTATTGTTCGTGTCTCAATGAATGCTACTCATTTTGCTAAGTAGTGAATTTCAGAAAAGGGTTTGCTTTGGTGATATGAGTAGTTCATCGGCATATGGACGTAAGAAGTGTGATCTCTCAGTGGAGGTTACGTATATGAACTAAACGCGTTCACAGATTCTCTCTACGTGGTGAACTCAGTATGGGAATCTCATGGTACCTGAGGCTGGGTTATGGCTAGGGTTAGGGTTACGGTTAGGGTTAGGGTCAGGGTCAGGGTCAGAGTTCGGGCCAGCTCTTTAGCACATCTCTGCACTGAGGTCTAGTGTTACTCTTAATGGGACAAAACCTGCCACTGGAGCATTTATCTGAGTCAATTTTTAAGGTGGTACTGAAGCACTGAATCCAGACAAGGAGTTATATACACTGTTTTAGGACTGCTTGCTAATGAATGCTTTTCAGTGCATGTGAGGGACATAATACGGTCTGCACCACCTGTGCACTAAAGCCTGGGTGGGGAGGGAGCTATCTGGCCTCCGTCCTCACCGGTGTTACCCATTTCTGCTTCCGTCTACCAGGAAGAGCATAGACACTGGCTTCACTGGTGATTAAAACAAGCCTAAATTTGTAATTGGAGTGAAAACAGTCAGACTATTATGCTGAGGAAGCAAAGTGAACTAGAGCCTGGAGATGCATGCGGGCAAAAATCAACCAGTTTGGCATAAGGGTGGCTTCACAGTCACTGAGGGAGAGAAAAGGGGTGGCCGAGAAGAGTGTCATTTTCCCATGGCCAGGCCAGGCAGGGTACCTAATTCGGCCACTGTCAACTTGCAAAAGTATTCAGTTTTAAGCAGGTGGAGAATTCGTAGGATTGGCTTCATAGGAGTTATTTCTTCTAGGATCCTGGTGCCTATGTGGTCCCCAGCCTTGCTTTCTCACTTCACAGGAATATCCAGTCCCACCATTTCCCAGTCAGAGCTGCACATCAGCTGTTCCCAGGAGCTGCCTTTTTATCGCTCCTTCAACTTTCTCAAGTGTAGGACATGTGACAGCTCCCCAAATTCTAGACTTGGTGCATCTCAAGAGGCTCCTTTGTCCAGCTTCATTAGGCACCAACATTCAAGTCATCAACTCTTCCTTCTGCCTAAAGATCATAAAACAGGTCTATTCAGGTTAACTTTAACCTTTCTTCCTCCATTTGAATTTTTTTTTAAGACTGTGCTCATCAGCACATTCACTCCTCAGTGGACCAGAGTTCCCATCCTGAGCCTCACTGGAGGAGGAATGCAGGCAGATGGAGACTGACTTTGAGCCCTAACAAGTTTGGACTTGACCCATGGATGACAGATGGCTCTCCCGGTGAGCAGCAGGAGCAAAGCTGCATTTTAGGAAGATAATTACAACAGCAGTGTGGTAAGTGCCTCTGAGAGATAAGAAATCAAGTCCAAATGAGGGACTGTTTCAACAGTTCAGAATTTACATGATCAAGGCCTGAACCCAACCCATCTAATAACTGAATTTGGAAAGTTCAGCTACTTGAGATCCATTGCAGCCCACAGAGCTGATTAGAGATGGAAGGCATCAGAGAAGCTAGACAGCAGGGAAGCTGGGAGATGGAGAAATGAGCTGGCTTCATCATACAGAGAGGACTGTGGGCAACACATGTGTAAGGAAGCTAGCAATATATTGAAAATGTAATTAAGAATAGAGAATAACTGAACTGTATGGGAGGAAACTTAATTTTTTATGGTAATAGTTATCTTCAGCTAAGAGTAATTTACTAGTATCTGAAGAAAACTCCCAAAGCTTATCCAGTTCATCTTCAATATATATTTAAATGAACCATTTGTACCGAACTTGAAAGTATGTCCTAGGAGTGAGGCGATCTCAATCTGACCATATCAGGCTCATTACAGAGCGCAGAGTCTGGTAACAATATCTAAGATCAGAAAATCTTTGCACCTAATGAGCAGAATATTGAACAAAATAAGATCATGTTGATTATAACACTCATTACCATGGATATAAATTTAACCAGTTTCCTATTCAACATTCTTTAACTTTCTTAATCATGCACATAAGAAAAAATCTAACCTTGTTTGCATTTCATGCAAGACATTTCTTGATCCAGCCCATCTCCCACTCTGATTTTTTCTTCCACAAATTCCCTTAAAGGACTGCTGTGTGAGTATGCACACAACCCAGAACTGAAGATTAAATTATTCAGTTGGCAGTGGGATCAATTTTCCATTCAATGGTTTGGTTACATGGAGGCTAAAAGTCACAGGGAGGCAAAAATTAAATAAATAAAAATAAAAGAATTTAAATGTTTAAAGGTCAAAAGAAAAGTGCATTTTGGAAGATAAGGAAAAGAAAGGTCATACTGAGCAGCCATAGAACAGCAAGAGGTAATTAAATGTCAGAGCTAAAAAGCAGGCAAAGGTGACAGGGATGTCCCATAACTGAGGACAAAATCCTTGCCATCCTTCTCCCTGGAAGGAACTCTGTTTCCAGCTATGTTACCTCTCCTCCTGGAGGGTAAGAGAATTAAAAACAGATTGTCAATGGTCTTCCTTTAGAAACAACTTTTAGTTTGGGAAAATAATTTGGAAATAAATTTTAGTCTTCAGAAGTCTTCGAGAATTCACACATCACTAACTGTGACAGGTTACAAGACAGTGTCTGCTAACAATGGTTGATATGGCAGCCAGCATATTCTCTTGATCCCAATGTTGTCCAACCAACCACGTAGAAAATGACTCCCTTCCTATGCTAGGATTTATCAGTCTATGTGGCTACATTACTGAACTCCCTGCCTTGTGAACGCCAGCTTCTTCTGAGATATGCTTACATTTATTGGAGAAAAATTTTATTACCAGAAATAAAAGAATGATGTCTAAATTCACAAATGAATGAAAAGTTGCAGATGTTCACTACAATCATTATTAATTAAATTTGTTCTAGTTGAAGAAGAGAAATATACTAAGTGAAAGGCATCTGGATGGATCCTCTTAAAAATGCCGTCTTATGGGCTGTTGATTGTAGTTCAGTGGTAGAGTTCATGCACAAGGCCCTGAGTTCCACGCCAGCACTGCCAGGAAAAAAAAACCCTCCATCTCATTTAATGTCCCTTTTACATTTGTTCTCATTCCTGAAAATAAGGCAACAGAGGATCAAAGATGTTATTGCCCGAGATGGATAGCTAACGAGTTGCAAAACTAAGCTCAAACCCATTCAATCAACACCAAAGATTATATATCTTTATAATTTTGCTTCCAAAATCTTTTTTAAGGCTAGAAGAAGGTGAGTAGCGAGTACAACTAAGATTCCAAAACTCTTGAGGGAGCTTATTTATAATAATTTCAACAATTATGAAAATTTAAACAACTTTCATTTTTTAAACAATTTTTACTTTTCTTACACAACCTTTACGAAATTCATTTTTGTATGATGATTGCAGAATCCAAGATCATTAAGGCACCATGTATTTTAGATGGCATTAACATTTTGTGCTAGACATCATGATACTTCACCAAGGTCTCTGCCTTCTTGGCATTCAGGACCTACTCCTCTAGCTTCTGGGAGTGAAGCCAGGATCCAGACCTCAGCTGTCAGCCCTGTTTGGAAACTACGGAAGTGGGCCAAACCTACTTCCGGGGAACTCCAGGGAACTTCCGCGGGGAACATCCGGGAAACATCATAGGCTTAGTGAAAACTGGCATGAACCTGGCCCCTGTACTATCTTGATAAAGGGTTTCTCGCGGCTCATCCTCTGCTTTATCCATTTGTGCCTCTTGACCGCCTTATCAATGTACAGCGGTCCTCTCCTGTGAAATTTTCTGCACACTAAGCAGTCTGCAAATCTGCACTTCAGAAAACTAGCTGCAAAATGCTCTTCTAATCCAGGGTATCTAGACAATAAAAAATTTTCTGGTAACCTTACCTTTGCTGAAAAAAGTCATAGGCATTGTCAAAATCTTTTACAGAAAAAAGTGTACAATGAAAATCAGGTATGTTTACTTAAATTAAGTAACCAACAGAGTCACTCATTGGGCAAGTTTAAGAAACTACTGATTGAGATCTTAATTTAGTTTTCATGGAGCAAATGTAAAAATGCACTAAAATATTCATATTTTAAATACACTATTCGTATTTCAGTTACCAAGTGGCTACAACAAGAATGAACTATGTTGATTTTTAGGGGAAATTTTTACTATTAAAATATATTTAACGATTTGATTTTGTTAACGAAGATGGTGGTCACGGCAGAGCACATCTGTAATTCTATCATTCTGGGACGCTGAGGCAGACAGAGCAGAAGTCTGAGCCCAGCATGGACAACCAAGCAATTTAGTGACATTCTGCGTCAAAATAAAAAGTCAAAATAAAGTTTGGGGTGCGTCTCAGAGTGAAAGTCCTCTGCTCTATCCCCAATACAAAAAGAAAAAAGGGAAAAAAAGGCATGGGAGATAGTAGCTGAAGAAATCAATAAAAGCTGCACTTGTATTCCCGCGCATCCATTGTGAAGCATGCCTGTTCGATTCTTGCTGACACTAATCTCTTGTCACCAGAGATGCAGGTGGGTGGCATGTGTAAGTGTAAACTGCTGCGTGTGCAGGACCTGGGACTCATGACTGACGAGACTCCCGTGAGCTGGAAGCAGGTGTGCGGCTTCACCGACAGCCGTCCCACTCCAGGCTCGGCGGTGTTGTGCCTGGTCCTCTCGGTTTTCCTTTGCCTTGGCTGCAAAATACTGTCCCAAGAGGCAGGGAATTAAAGGAATTTTGTTTTCTGCACCATCATAATTTATAGAATTTTCTAGTTCTTGAATCCAACTCTTGCAAAACAAATGAACCATAAAAATATGATTTGATATTTGTTAGGTCTTTTTCTGAGAACTGCAAATAATTCTTCTTATGTTTCTTTCTATAAATAATACAAATGAATAAATAGCTAATATCCTATAAATTATTTGGACCCGAAAGAGCCCACTTTTCACTTAAAGTCCTATCTAAAATCTTTGTTTTGTAGATTAGAAAATCTTCTGTATTCTTGAAGTATAAAATAGACTTTCTCCAGGAATTACCACTTTAACACAAATATACACAAAATTACACATTGAAAAGTATGCTTGTATCAGCAAATTAATACTATAAAGAAGGCTAAAGCTCAAATCATTCACTAATTTTAGAAAATTTCTCCTCATAATAATATTTTAAGCTGATTTAAAAATAGTTAAAAAAAAACAAGAAAGCTCCAACCAAATTAAGAAATCATTTTCTGATTTCTATTTTAAAAGCAATAATCTTCCAGAGAATTCTACAGCATAACATAAGGGGGTTCCATGGGTATAAGTTTCTAAATACAAATCAGAGATGATGAAACATGACAGTCCTCTGCTCTGTGCCCCAACATTTCAACTTATCCCTATACCATAATGAAACCAGACTAACTAGGTGACTTTATAGGGTTTAGAAGTGATTTCAATTTAAATTTATTATTAAATAGGAGAGGCTAATTAGAAAAGATTTTCTAAATTCTATTACATGTGTCATGCATGTGTCTGCTTTTTAGGACTATGACAGAGTACCTGAGACCATAAAAGTCAAAGGGTGAAATGTTTATTTGGGTTTGTAGTTTCTGAGGCTGTACTCCATGGCTGCCTGGCCCTGTTTCTTTGTGCCTGTGGCAGTAGTACATAACAGTGGAAGAAGCCTGTTTACCTCATGATGGCCAGGGAGCAAAGATGAAAAGGGGAAAGAACTAGGGTCCCAGAATCACCACAAAGGCATACCAATGATGCACTAGGTCCACCTCTTATATGTTCTAGAACCTTCCATCACTATCACAAACTAAGGACTAAGTGTTCATTACAAGCACTTAGGGAACATTACAGATCCAAAGTATAGTGCGTACAGCAGAGAAGGATTGCATACACAAATGAAGACATACTAAATGTTCTTTATAGTAGAGATGGGAAAGATGGCGGACCTAGAGGTAGCAGGATATGGAGCCTCTCTGAGAGAGACAGCTCAAATGCCAGAATAGAACACCCTGGAGAGATCCAAACAGAGGGATATGGACTCTCTCAACCCAGGAAGAAACTGAAGGGAAAGAAACTTCTTGAATACCAGGTCCTTGGGCTACCATTAGAGAAGCTAAGATCGGCAAGGACTGCCCTCTGGCTGAGCCACCTGAATTCGTGCCTGAGATCCACTTGAGTGACCAAACCCATGCCAATGTGCCTGGCTTGAGCATGGAGCTCAGCAGCCCTGCACACGGTTCACCCAGACCTGGCCCTGCATGTGACCCACCCAGAGTCACCATGAATTTGTGCTACAGCCACACTGAGGTCAGAGGTAGGGGAGCCCAGCAGTTCTCAGGACCGGCATCAACACGCAGTGAGTGATGGGAATGGGACCCTCCCATGGCAAAGGGGAAGCCAACAAGATGACATATTAGAGTTGGGCAAGAAAGTCTTGGCTCTGTAAGGAAGCAGCTTCAGGTGTTGCTCCCCTTGCAGAGCAGATTGGAGGGATCTGCTTGGACTGGGCTGGAACCCAGTGGGTTGTCACAAAGCAATTTGTTCCCTGAGGGCGGCACACACTGATGCAGTGAAGGCCCACAAAGGTTGACTGATCTGGAGGGGAGGAGCCAGCATATACTGCCCTTGCTTGCACTTCACTCTGTGATAGTGGATGGCCCCTAGCCTGCATACTCTAGAAGAGCCCTAACCAACAAGAAAAAGGGTTGGGAATTACACTCTTCACTTGTATGGAAGGAACCAAAAACATGATGCGAGCGAAAAATAAGAAAAAGCCCCCAGCCCCCAACACTGAGAATATTGATCCAGGAGAGGTAAATATAAAAGAGATTGAGGGCAGCAAACATGTAACATCAAACACAGCATCAGTGGACATAAAGAGATACCTTTGGGACTTCGTAAATGAGATAAAAACTGAAATATTAATTCAAATTAAACAAGAGATAAATAGATTAATAAAAGAAAGGCTAAGCACCTCTGAAGAAGACACAGGTAGAAGAATGGAGGGACACAAAAGGAGAGCAACATTCAATAAAGAATATAAGAAAAACCTAGAATTCATGAAGCAGATTCAAAGAGATTACCAGAAAACCAAAGACTCCATAGAAAGTTCACAAAACTGCTTGAAAGAAACCAAAGATAGACTATCAAAAATTTAACACAGGCTTGCAATGTGTGATAATGAAATGGAAGATCTCTTAAAAATAACAAGGGAGCAGGCAGTAACCATACAAAGGCTAGAGGATGACAAGATGATCTATAACTGAAGAATAGAGCATGTGAATGAAGAAGCAGGAATCAAAACAGAGGAATTACAAAGGCTATTCACAGAAATTATTAAGGAAAACTTCCCAAACATAGGAAAAGGAAATGATATGCAGATGTATGAAGCATACAGAACTCCAGCCACCTACAACCAAAACATAGCTACACCCAGACACATAATAATCAAGGTACCAGAAATTCAATATAAGAACAGGATATTAAAAGCCATCAGAGAAAAGAAACAGATCACCTATAAAGGAAAACCCATCAAAATCATGGCATATTTCTCAACACAGACCATCAAGTCAAGAAGAGGTTGGAGTGAAATAATTCAAGCCCTGAAGGAGAACAATCTCCAGCCCAGATTGATGTATCCTGCAAAACTCTCTCTAGAAGTTAATGGACAAGCAAGATGCTTCCATAACAAAGAGGAACTGGAAGAATTTGTGACCACCAATACAACCCTACAAAAAATACTAAAGGACATTTTAGAAAGAGAGAAAAAGAATATGAGCATTTCAGGAACAGCGGCAGAGAGGCCTCAGTGAACGGGGCAGACAGTGGAATGGAAGAGAAAAATAGACTACCAATGGCAGAAAAATAGAATAGCAGAAATGAGGCAGAGAAGATTGGCTGTAATTTCTAGTATAGGGGGCCTCAAAATACTAACAGAGAGAAACACAGGCAGAGTAGATCAGGAGATAGGATCCATTGAGATGCTCTATATAAGGAGGCAATGGGACCCAAAATAAGCAGTGCACCCTATGGAAGTGAAAGGGGAGGAATTGTCTAAAAAAGGAAGGCAGAGGATATTGTTAATGGGTTAAAAAGATTTAAAATCTACATTATTCTCACCACTCTGCTTGGATGGATTACATGCTGTTGCAGTTTGTCTACTTACACTAGACTTGAGGACAAGGTCAGCTATCCCCAAAATAAGAGGACATATTATGGTAATCATCCTTAATTTCCTATCAACTTAATCTGAAGCCCTGTATAACTTATACTGTCTTATTATGACTGATCTTATTTGTATCTGGTTTGTTAGAATGCTCTTGTATTGACGGAATTTATTCAAATCTGTTATGATTGATAGCATCAAGTCTAAGAGTATAGGCAACTACACTGAAGATGACAAGATTCACTAAGATACCCACTCTGGTTTGAGTATTGACTGCTTTTGAAGTCTTATAATATCTCCAATGCTTTGTTTTTATTAATGTTATATACTGCTAAGACATCATGGTAACCATTGTAGATCACATTGTATTGTGGTTTTATCTGACTTTTTGCTTCATGCTTTTCTAGGAATTGTTTTGTTTTGTCTTGCTTTGTTTTGTTTTTCCAATACAGAAAGGATAGATATACATGTAGAGACTCATGCATGCGTAGAGCTTATAAACAGTTTACGAGAACCAACTATATAACACATGTTGAAATGAACAACTACTTTGAAGAAAAAGAGACACTACAGTACCCAGTGCTGATTCCACAATGTCATGATGTGAAATCCAGCAATACTATCATTCTTTGTTCAAAGTGATTTTAGCTTGTTTTGTTTTGTTTAAGTTCAACACACATGAAGGTATGGACAGCTGTTTTGAAGAGAATGAGAGACACTATGACAGCCATTCTTGGCTTCCTTTCGTCTGGTCTTGAAGACCTGTAATGCCCTCCTTGTCCTGCTCAGATCAGTTCCATACTATGTCGTTTCATGTGAATTCCCTGTATGTGACAATATGGACAACTATTTGGAAGAAAACATGAGTCAATATGATAGAGAGTGAATATCTCGATTGTCTAGCTTTGACATTTATGTCTCTTACATTGCTTTCTTGTGACCCGCTTTGTTCTGTTTTGTCATGTTTAATTTTACCCTTTTGATATAATTGCATGTATATTTGAGTGGGTAAGATGGATGACCATATTGCTGTTTTTGTCAGATCGTGGAGCAGAACTGTTAACAGTGTCACTGTTTGAATGTGTACTTTACATGTTTTAATTTTGTAATTTGAACAACTATTTCCAAGATGTCAGTATGTAATTTGTCAAGTAATGATTTCTTAGTGGGTTTTTTTTGTTGTTGTTGTTGTTCTTTTCCTTTTTTCCTTGGAATTCTGTATTGTCGCTACCCTTTATTGTTTGTTTTTTTTTCTTTTTTCTCTTTAAATAAAATTTAAAAAAAATAAAATAAATGTTCTTTATGTGATGTCATTTGAGGAGCAGAAGCCCTATGTTATTTTCCTACCCATCACCTCCCCCAGATTTGAAGATCCTTATTAAAATATAAATGTTTTCTGGGTTAATTAACCATCTCAGAAAAGCCATGAGAGAAAGGGAACACAGTTATCTGTGTACTACAAGGGGTGATCAGAATATGTGGGGAATCTTCAAATTTTTCAAAACTGCATTATAGTAAAAGACATATTGTCATTAATTCCTTTCAAAATACTCCCCTTCACTTAAGACTCACTTACCCCATCACAGGTGCCACTTTCTGAAGTAGTTCCATAAGCTTCCTTTGTGTCTGCATGAGACACAATAAAAGTGTGGTGAATGTCAATGCCAGGTGCCATTCAACCCCAAAGAAGGCATGCAGAAAAATTGCAAAGCGCTGTCAACCACCCGATTTCCTGGGCCCGATGCTGTGCAACTTCTGTTCTTTCCTAAAGTCAAAATGGCTGAGGAAGGGAAACACGCGAATGGATTCAGGATATGGGAGCAGCCATGAAAAGGCAACTGGAGACGGTCATGAAGGGGACTCCCAGAATCGCTTCAAGATGTGGCAAGAATCATAGAATCAGTGTACTGGGGGGTGTTTTGAGGAGGATTAATGGAAATGTGCCCTTTATTGTAGGAAATTTAAAAAATTTAAATGTTCAACATACTTTTCAATCTTATCTCATATTTCCTGGAGACAACTTATGAGTGCATCAAAATAAAATATCCAAAATAATGATAATAATATCATTTATTAGACTGCAACATGCCTGATGTTATACTGATGTTTTATATGATATGTCTTATTTATTCCTTATAACAATCAGATAGGTTCTGGGGGACATTGACACCAGACCCCACAGGATACAACACACCACTGTTATCCAGTGTCTTCAACTGATGCTATTGAAAAACTAACTCCCCCCTCTGTCTCTCGTTTGGCCCCCTCCACTTTGCAGGAAACAAGTTTGTGAGCCTCTGCTATCTCCCATAGGTACCTCATCCTGCCTATTTTTTTAATTAATGGCTTACTGAATCCATACTCTGAGAATGTTATCTCCACTTTCTCATCAAACACTATGAACCATTTGTTCACAAGGGAAAATATTTAATATGGGACACATAATTTATAGGATTATTTTATAATTTTCAATCAAAAATTCAAACACGAAGGAGTATGGGAGATCTCTCTGCACACTAGAGACCCAAAGAATCCAGCTGAGGGCCTGGATCCCATGGCCGTGTCCTCCATGAGTCCAGCTGGAGGCTTAGAGTCCATGACAATGTCTCGTGCAAGTCTGTATCAAGGACCTGCTCTGGAAAGGGCCAAAGGTCCATTAAGGAGGCCTAGAAAGTCTGCACCAGCAGGATAAAGGATCTCTATTAACAGGCTGAGGGGTCTGCACTGGTCCTGGAAATGATGCTTGAGGTAAGGACCAGAGCTCCGCAGAAGAGAACCGCAGCCATCCTCAGGTACAGCAAGGACCTGAGCTCCTGAGGATGACAACAGCCAAGCTCGTATCAGGAAAACCAGTGTGACTTGGACCCCCAGGAGAATCCCCAGCACCACCTCTTCCTGTCCAGTTCTCCTCTTCTGCTATTGGCAGCGATCTGCATGCGGGCCTTCACACCCAGCACCATGCCGATTCAGTTGAGCTGCCATTACAAATTGAGCATAGTTAATCCACTTTTTTAGTCATAGGTTTGCTTCCAGCAATACCAAAAGGAGACTGGAGTCCAGTGGATTATATGGCAAATCCTCGCTGTTCCTTTTGTCCTTCACATTTCCCACATTATTTGATTCCCGAAAGAACTAAGGTCTTTAGCATTTCGGTCATTATCACTTTTTCTTTTTAGTTTTCTGTTATCATTAGATTTGATAAACTGAAAATTGACTTTTACATATGTTATTGATTAGGTCTAAAGTGTCTCCTGAAAGTCTCATTTGCTCAGAGGTGGGGGCCTGTTTGGAGGAGGCAGCTCAAAGAGGGTGTGACTAGAAGGGCGATTCTTGTCCCCCTTTTCTCCCTTCTTCCTGCTCCCTGGATGCCACAGACTGAGCAGTTTTCTATGCCATGCCCTTCCACCACGCCATTCTGCCTTGGACCAACCAGCCCTGGACCTGACCCACTGAAGCAGTAAGTCACAGTAAGCTCTCCTCCTTCACCTGTGAGTGTTGGGGAAAGTGACTGATACACTTATGGAGGCCTCTGTCCCTTGTCTCTCACTTTCCAAATATACAGGATCATCCTGCTGCAGACTCTAGACTCTCAAGATGGCAGTTTGACAATATATTTGCCTTTTATCTGAATGTGTCAGGAGGTCTTGTGGCCTCCAGGTAAGATAAAATTCCCTCCACCCGATTTCGCAAGCTGTCAAGTATGCGACCTCGCTCCCAGCCACATTCCAGTCCTTCTGTCTCTGCCCAGATTGCCTTCCAGAGCTTCCTTCTCCTTGATTTCCATTATCCGCTAGCATCCTTGGCTTTTTCTAGATTCTTTAGTCTGGACTTTGTGTCTGTGGGATCTTTACTTGTGCTGTTTCTTTCTTCTGCGTTGTTCACACCACTTCAGCTCCCACCTGCTCTGTGCTCCTCATCTCCTCCTTGTTCAGCTCGTGAGAGAAGCTGGACTCCCCTATGGCATCCACAGGCTTTGGGGCCTATCTGTACCTTCTTCACATATTCACAGTTCTCTGGCCATTCCTGTTATTCAAAAGTGGTTATTTTGGCTTTTGAGGCAGATTTAGCTTTTCTTGAGGACAGCGGTGGGAGCACTGATGGTTTTTTTGGGTGGGGTGAAGAGTGTTCAATTTGTTTGTCTGAGACTTTTGAGCTCCATCTCATCCCACACGGTGCCTGATGCCATGTGTTTTCTGTAAGGGGCCGTCAGTGTGCACTTGAATACATAACAGGCAAGATTCAGCTAGGACTTTATACTGATTCACAGAAGGGTTGGGAACTGTGTTTTAATACAATACTCTGACAAGTAAAGTAAGTTTCTTATTAAAATGGTTTTTAAGATACAGATTGTTGGATTTGCTCCCATTGTCACCACTCCCACCCAATATGGTTCCTTTCTTTCCTTTTCTGAGTGTGCGCCGTATCAGGAGATCTTCAGGGAGCTGAGTCTCTGGTAAAGAGTTTATTGTAACATTAATAAAAGGAAACAGATTCAAATAGCTGGAAAATTAAAAGTCTCAGCTTACCTTAAAGACTGCTCTATTCTGGTAGTAAAAAGTAATATAAAATGCAAACCTGTTCCACGAACGCCAACACAAACACTAGTAACAATGGCCTGAACATGAAGCAGGAAGCCAGTGCCTGCAG
The DNA here is from genome assembly GCA_004027295.1 of Dolichotis patagonum. NCBI lineage: Eukaryota > Metazoa > Chordata > Mammalia > Rodentia > Caviidae > Dolichotis > Dolichotis patagonum. The sequence continues at coordinate 100,892 of PVJX010002109.1, read as the reverse complement.
ACAGGTTAGGACACTGCGAGGCTTTTCATTCCTTCTTTAAATCATTCTCCATTTCATGACCCTGGTTGTCTAAATGCTAGCTTCCCACAAATCATATCAGTGCCAACTTATTCTTGGCATGGTTATAGCTTAATTTTTTAAATGCTTAATTTTATATGCTCCATTTTAAGGCTAATTTAGACAGAATTGGCAGACCAACTAAGCACAATGGGTAGTAATTGAAAAATAATAAGAAACAGTCCATGAATTCCAAGTGTTTTAATAGATCTATACAATTATATTTTTGAGATGAAATTAACTGTATCAAAGCACAAGACTCTGGATAGGACTCCAGACTGAGTATTAGAAGCTACTTTCTAGACTTTCAGCTCTCTGTGGGATAAAATGAAACTCAGACCTTTGTGAATCACTACTGATAAAGTGTTGGGAAGTTATCAACAAAAGTCAAACATTACAACAAACAGTGATGTGACAAAAGGAACTGTTAATTTTTCCATTCAAATCTGTTAAAATTAACTGCTACACAACAGCTAGAACCATTATTTCCTTCCACTGAATGAGCTGTCTTGATTCCAGAATTTATAACAAATATTCTTGGCAACCTTTCGAATTTTAAAGAGTAATTGGCATAAACTGAGAAAAAAGTTTTTAAAGTACTCTGCATCAAAGTTCAAAATAAATTCTAGAATTTTTATTTTAAAAATCATTCTAGACTTCCGCTTCTGAAAAGTAGAGTTGATATTATTTTCCCTTTCCCTCTGAGTACAAGTAATAACCCTGGTGTTAGATATCCTGCATAACAAACATAAAGATGCTACAAAAGGTGGGCGGGAAGGCAGATGGAGGGGGTCTGTGATGCGAATCATGGCACAGTGATGAGTGAACCGGATTTTCTGTTTGCATTTGTCCCCCAGGAGGGCCGTATGAGGTACTGGAGGAGCAGAGGACCTGGAAACACCAACAGAGTCAGATGAACAAAAGGAGTCCCACGAAAACCCTTCTCTCTCTAGAGAAGGAGCTGGGAAAGGGGCATCTTAGCAGACAGGCAGTGACACACTCAGAACCGAGACACTCTACTACTGCCCCCACAAACCTGTGGCCCACCCTCATGCCCGTCAGCAAAGTCCGGGTGGGGCGCTTAGACTGCATCTTCCCGCAGCTTTAACTACACAACCTCACCCTCCAGGCACCAGGAAAGGCTGAAGGGGCTGCTGGACCTCCACAGCGGTCCAGCAGAAAGGAGGCTGCCCTCCTTGCACCTCAGACAGAAGTAGAACGTTTCCCAAAGTCAGCAGTACCAGGACGCTCTCCCAGTGCCAAGGGAGCTGTCCGGGGGGAAGAGAAGCAGCAGCAAGGCTGGGCCTGCGGTGACCCACATGAGCCATGGGCTTCCTGCCCACCCAGCTAAGGAGGGCCCTGACCTGTGTGGAGTTGAGCAAGGGCAAAGCCGCCAGGCAGCAGTGAAGCCCTGTTTCTTCCCCTGTCAAAGAAGTATCAAGAGAGACTTGCTAAAACCTGTGATAATTTTGAGTCAACAATGTCTGGATTCAGTCACTCACGGTACAAAGAACCTGGAAGACCTCAACCTGAATGAAGGAAAATAAGCCAAAGATACAAGCGCAGGGATGGCGCCAATGTTAGCGCTGTCTGCCAAGCATCTACAAGGCCATTGTTAGGGACACTCCTGCAAGCCATAGCAAACGTGACTGACACAAATGCGAAGGTAGCGGTTTAGTAAGGAAGTGAAAGGAAAGCAAGGCCAGATGGAAAATTTAAAACAGAAAAACAGGAACTGGAACTAATAAAAACTCTCAGCAGAATGGTTGACATTTACCAACAGGAGTGTGATGATGGTTAACTAAGAAACTCCCAACTAAATAAGCTCAGCGTAGTTTTAGGTGTGGCTGAGGAGATTTCTTGGTGACCGAAGACCCACGCTGGGTGTGAGTGGCAGCAATCCACAAGCCTGTACCCCGAGTGGAATAAAACGGAAAAGCAGAAGGAAGGCCGCTTCTGCTTCTGTAGAGGAGCACCAGTCTCCCCTTCACCTTGGATGTCCTCTGCTGGCTACAGTGCGGAACCCTCCGGCCTCCTGATATGGACGCACACAGCACACTACAGTGAGCTCCAGACCTCAACTGGACCACGGGGACCCCAGGGCATAGGCAGGTCTTTTGCACTCTTCTACACCTGATCCTGCGGGTGACCGTTATAAGTCATTTTGTAAATCCATGCATATTTATGTATCTTGCCTTAAATCTCTTTCTCTAGTAAGCACCAACTGTGAAACTGAGAAGCAGAAAAAAATCATGCTAACAAGCAAAAAACTAAGGGAAAACACAGCAGGGATACATTGTATTTATTACAACAAAAGTCTAAGATTACAGAGGCAGAGAGATGGGGCAGAGGGGTGAGAAAGTATTCAATACCAAATTTGACAAAAAGACAACCTTAAATACTCAAGAAGTTACTCAAATTCCAAACAAGATAAATACAAAGAAATTCTTGTGATTACACATAGTAAACATCTGAAAACTAACAGTGAAAATAAAAATACATATAAAGCAAGAGAAATGATGGAAGCATTGCCTATAGAGCAAAAACAGATCAAATGAGAGCATATTTCTCCTACAAAGAAACCAGAAGACTGTGACACAATTGCCAAATGCTGAAAGAAAGAAATGTTTATGTAGGATTTTATATCCAGTGATTGTGCATCCAGTGAACACATCAGTCAGAAATGACACAGAACCTGAGGCAGCTCAGATGGTACGAAACAAAAACTAAAACTTAAAACATCACCAGAAGACTTACCCCGAAAGAATCCTGAAAGAAAATTCTCTAAATCAACAGCAACAAGATGATAAAAGAATCTCAGAAGAATATAAAGAAAAAATAACAACAAAATGTAAACTGAGTACTTGCCGGATTTCATTGTCCTGAGTTTTCTCTTGAATCAGCGAATGTTGTAAGACTGTGTATTGTGGCTGTTGTTAAAGTAGAAGAAATGTTTTGCACAATTGTAGTGCAAGTGGGGAAAGTAATGGGACATAGAGACCTGTAAAGTGTCTATGCTTCGTTTGAACTGGTAAAATGCTGAGGAACAAAGATGAGGTAAGTTACATATATATAGTAACCCAGAGCAAAAATCTTAGAACGACCATTGAAAAGCTACCAAAGAGAAATGTTCAGAAGCCAACATAGATCCCCAAGATAGAACGGAGCAGGTTTGGTTGTTACCTGGGGCTAGAGAGCTGGAAGGGAAGTGTGGGCATCACAAGGGAAGAGCAAACAGATCCTGAAGGGGCTGGAAATCACCCGACCTGTAGCAAAGGGGCCACCACACACATGAAACGCCTCTGGGTAACACGCATGTATTGCAGCCGAGCTCTTTCCTTGGGTGCATTTCTAACCTACCTATGTAAGGTGGCCCCTCTGAAGGAACTGTGGACAGTCCAAGTTCCCCTCTGTACCTCCCTTGCTCCTTCCATCCTTCTGATAGAGCCTGATGGTGAAAGCATGGCCAGAAACATTGGCTGTCATTGTCAAAGGGAAAAGAAAAGGAGAAATTCACTCACAAGACGCCCTGCAGCCTGGCTCGGTTCAGCTTTTAAGCAACATCAGCAGCTTTCATCACCAAGCCCTCCTTATCCCCGTGGTCCTCCCTTCTCCCCGTGGTCCCTCCTTCTCCCCGTGGTCCCTCCTTCTCCCCGTGGCCCCTCCTTCTCTCCGTGGCCCCTCCTTCGCCCCGTGGTCCCTGCTTCTCCCCGTGGTCCCTCCTTCTCCCCGTGGTCCCTCCCTCTCTCCGTGGTCCCTCTTCCTCCCTGTGGCTCCTCCTTCTCCCTGTGGTTCCTCATTCTCATCTCAGTTGCACACCAAATGCCATTACAGGGAAACAGAAGAAGCAAATACATTCTTGGCTCTTTGGTTGGTATCACTCCAACCAATCTGGAAACTTACATAAGAAAAGGCTGTTCTCCAAAAATAAATTCAGAGATTCTTACCTGAAAGAAAGACAAGTTGAATCTCATGTATAAGTAACAGTCACTGTAGCAAAGGTGAAATACTGCAGAGCACTGCGTTTTCCAAAGAACAGGACCTCTTCACACCTGGGTCGGTGAGTTACTGTTTACATGATTCCAGGCACAGGTGACCAGTTAGTGAGTGATAAATCTACCACAGGGCTGGCTGAGGGACTGAGGGAGGAAGGAGGGGAAAAGCAAAGAAAACAGAAAAAAGGTACAATGGGAGGCTCAAATTTGTGACTGAATTAGATAAAATTTCACATTATCTTTTCTACCTTTCCCATTTTTGTTTCTAATTTTATAATTTTATAATTTTGTGTCTAATTTTATAATTTCTTTCATGGAAAGAAACATGAAAACTGTCCTAGAAAAAAGCTAAAAGTTTAACAAGAAATACTATGTGTTAGAAACCTTCATTTGAAACAAATCCCTTTAAAAATAACAATTCACAAGTTACACCGTATATTTAAGGTAGCAGTGACCCAGATGCTATTGATCTGAAAAATAAATAAATAAATAAATATTGTACCCAAAGGGAGCTACTTCAAAGTCTCCCCAAACCCAGGATTTTGTGTGCAACTGTCCTCTGATGTCACATGTCCAGTTAAAATCACAAAAAAACCCACACATCACGAATGGTGACACTAAGCACTGACCGCAGAGGTGAACAGTGACAAGGACGGCTGTAAGCAAGACTGGAAACGGACCCTCGGCCCTTGCGGGACGTCAGTGAGCAGACTAACCTCCTTTCGTTCACCTCTTTTTCTCCTAAGGGGCCAGGAAGTGTTGTTCGTGTGGGAGTAAACATCCCTACCTGACGGAACGCCCCTGAGGGTCTTGGCATCACCTGGGCCAGGGACATACACATGGGGGTGATTTACCCACTTGTTATTCCTCTTTTCCCCAGGTACGGAGAATGAATAAGGGAGTCATATTTAACTTACCCCTCCCTAGCACGGTTCAGGAGAACCCTTCTGTTTGCAGTGGTGTAAACCCGCCGTCCTAATTGAAGCCAGTGCCAAGCCCTGGCGCAGGGTGATGCAGTGCTGTGTCCACAGCCGTGGAGGTCAATCCTCGTTTCCTACAATGACACATTTACAGGGTCAGTGGCCTTCGTGCCTTTTTTACCTAAAGGAACACTGCTCTCCGGGCCTTAAGCACTGCCTTAAAATGATGGCAAGGGGGTTATAATGTTCTTTACGCAAATGTGTAGCTTTATGTTTTCAAAGAAGCAAATATATGCATCAGCGTGCTTTAAAGAGAAAAGAACCAAAGAGATTCTTTTAAATAGAGGTTCTCAGGCTGGGAAGGTGTGCTGTGACTTAGGTGGATTTAACTCAAGTGTGTTATCTGGTGAGATTGGTGTGTAACATTGGTTTGGTACCCACAACTCACGGCTATCATGCCCTAAATTTCACAGAGTTTCGGGTGAAGGCTAACCTGGTTTTCTGCATGTTAGGACTTCTGAAGCATATTGTGAAAATCATTCCCTGAACCACTTCCTGAATCTTGTTGGAGCTGTCACTGATCTCGGCCATGGTGTCTTTTCCTCTCTGCTCACAGTCTTCTCTGAGATCAGTCCTGTCCCTGCACCCTGGCCCTCCTGGGAGACAGACTGCCGTGCAGAGGCAGGCAACGGTGGGCCAGACAAGGGGGTCAGCTCAAACCGGTGCTGGTGGCTGCTTGTTCCGGACACCATGCCCTACACCCCAAGGCTGAGGCCCTGGGGAGGTTGGGAGGGTCAGCGCCACAAGACCCCCCTGGGTTCTTTCTCTGGGATCATTCTTGGGTGCAAAGCACTTCCCCTCCCAGAACTGCGTGTCCTGTCACAGCGTGACTGTGATGCGGGGAGTGCTGACTTGCCCTGTATTCTAGCCTTTCACATGTGTGAAACCGCAAAGGCCAAGAGCAAGCTTATAAGTGTGACAAGCGCCAGCCTTTGGCAGCCAAGCAGAAGCGAGAGAACAGGTGCACTGAGGTGACTTGGTAAGGAGTGGAGAGTGCAGCTCATTTCTCCACTGAAGCAGAACGTATTTATTTATTTAGTTAGTTACTGTCTTTTTGAGACAGGGTCTCTATGCAGTTCAGGCTGGCCTTGAGCTCCCTTTGTAGCCCAGGCTGGTCTCCAACTCACAATGATCCTCCTGCCTCAGCCTCCCAAGTGCTGGGATTACACCACACCTTGCAGTAAAAAATTCTTACAAGTGCTAGGGCAGTGGGTTTTTTTGTTTGTTTGTTTGTTTGTTTGTTTTAAGAAAAAGTCAGCAATTATTATTATTCTTTTTTTCATTAAGTTTTTGGTACATTGTAGGTAGACACAAGGATCACACTCACCCTAGGGAATCTGCACCTCTACACGATCCACCTTGATTCCTCTTTTTTCCATTCTCCTCCCCTCTCCTTAACCCCTCTCGATTTACAAAAGCTTTGTTTCCAGTTTTTCCTTCTTTTCTCTTTTTCTTTTCCCTTCCTTGCTTTTTTGTTCCCCATTCGAACGGTTTCTTCACAATGCCCACTATCTGTTACTGGTCCTTACTTACACTTTTGCTTTCTCACAGTGGAGAAACAATGTGGTATTTACACATCTGCGTCCAATTTATGTCACTGAAGAGTATGGTCTCAAGGTGCATCCAGTTAGCTAGAAATGTATCAAGATTTAGCTGTTTCCAAGATTCAGCTGTTACAAACTGTGCTGCTATAAACATGGGTGTGCATATATCTCTGGGTGTGATGCTTTCGGTTCCTTTGGGAAGAAACCCAGCATGGGAATACCTGGGTCAAATGGAGCCTCTAGTCCTAGTTTTTTGAGGACTCTCCACACTGATTTCCATAGCCTACACCAGTGGTTGCACCAGTCTACACTCCCCTCAACAGTGGATTAGCGTTCCTTTTCCCCACAGTTCTGTAAGCATTTGTTATTGGTTGAGTCCTTGATAACAGCCATTCCTGGAATGGGATGGAATCACAGTGTTGTTTTAATTTGCATCTCTCAAATGGCCAGTGAAGTTAAACATGTTTTCATATATTACATGCTGTTTCTACTTCTTCATCTGGGACATGTCTATTCATTTCAGATGCCCATTTTTGGATTAGGTCTTTAAATTTGGGAGGTATAATTTTTTAAAGACTCTATACTTTCTAGATACAGTCCTCTGTGTGAAGAAAAGCTGATAAAATTTTTTTCACTCTGTGAGTTCTTTCTTTAATTTGTTCATGCTTTATTTTGTTGTAGAAAAATGTTTTAGTAATAGGAAATCCCAATTGTTGATTCTTTGTAATATGTCTTGTGTAATCCAGGTTTTGTCCACGAAACCTTTGCCTACACCTATGTTTTTAAGAGTTCTATTTATTCTTTCTTCCCGCAGAAGAAGCTTGTATAGTGTTCTGTTTTAATGTTTGGATCTTTGATCAATTTTGATTTTATTTTAGTACCTAGTGAGGGATGTGGGTCTAGTTTTAATCTTTGACATGTAAAAAGCCAGGTTTTCCAGCACCATTTATTAAAGAAGGTATGTTTCTTCTAGTGAATGTGTTTGACCCCTTTGTCAAGCACACGGTGGCTGAGAGTGGAGTTGTTTTAGGATAATCTTACTAACGAATATAGATGCAAAGATTCTCAACAAGATACTGGAACGTAGGAATGCAGCACATCATCAAGAAGACTATACAGTATGACCAAGGGGGCTCATCCTAGGGATGCAAGGATGGCTCAACATCAGTAAATTAACAGAGCCAATGGCAAAAATCACATTATCATCTTAACAGACTCAGAAAACATATTTGATGAAGTCCAACATACATTCATGATAAAAAATAACCTACAGAAAATCGCACCAGATGATCTTTATCTCAATCTGATAAAAGTCCACTGTGACAAGCCAACACTCAACATCATGCTAAATGGTCAAAACCTGAAAGCTTTCACTCTAAAATCAAGGACAAGACAAGGATGTCCATTTTCACCAATTCTATTCAACATAGTTCTGGAAACATTAGCTACAGCAATTATACAAGAGGAAGAAATAAAAAGAATGAAGATAGCAAAAGAAGAATTTAAATTATCATCATATGCAGATGACAAGACACTCTACATAAAAGACCCAAATGTCACCAAAAGATTTCTAGATTTAATAATCAAATGCAGTCATGAGAGCTGGACACAAAGTCAACATTTGAAAATCAATAGCATTGCTGTACAAAATAACAAGCTCACTGAGAGAAAAATTAGGGAAACCACACCCTTTGCAATAGCATTAAAAAAAATTGAATACCTAGGAATCAATCTAAGAAAGGAAGGAAAGATGTCAGCATTGAAAACTACAGTACTCTGCAAAGACAGATTGAAGGGGATATCAGAAAATGGAAAGATATCCCTTGCTCTTAGGTAGGAAGAACCAACATAATAGGAATGGCCATAGTTCCAATATTGCTAATGAATTTAATGCAATTGTGATCAAAATACTAACATCATACATACCTCACAGAATTAGAAGAAAACAACCCTAAAATTTATTTGGAATCAGAAGAGAGCTATAACAGCAAAAAGCAACTCTGGGCAATAAAGGTAAGGAACAGATAAGAAGATGTAGAAAGTTATCATTGTTGCACTCAGCAGGCGGAGCTTGCAGTCTTCTGAGCTGTGGCTGGAATTGGTGACTGTACTCTAACCAGGGAAGCTAGAAGCTCGTGGAAGAGGGGCTGGATCTCCAAAGACAACAGGAGAGACGCTGTGTCCAGGAACTGTGGCCAACACCCAGCCAGGGACTGAGGGCTCAGTCTACGGCACCCAGCCACAGGCAAGCATCCCACCGGTCCTGCCCAAACCTGTACCCTGGCTGAATCCTGGAGGGCGACCTTGAGCCAGGGCCTCCCCACAGAGCCAGTCCCGGATTCCCAAGCCCTAGGCGCTCCCTGGACCGTATATTAAGTTGCTCCATCTTTGTATAATTGGTTATACGGGAACAGGTAACACACAAAACCACCCAGTGCCTTGGGTGCCTGTTTTTCTTTTAGGTGAGAAGTTGAACTCCTGTCATTTATCTTCAAAGACAATATATCAGAACTGCAAGGGTAGCCTGGATTCTCAAAAACCCAGTTAAGTCTGGTTTACCTTGTATCTACAATCAAGCACCAAGATCTCCGCCAGGAAAAATATCTGCAGTCGATGAGACCAGACACTGCACTTTCCGGAAAGAGACAGGAAGTACAACAGCATTATCTCACACATTTGTACAAAGAAGGGAACAAGCAAGGGCGTGTATTCCTATTAGCCTATATAGTGAAAAAACGTGTGAACCGAAAGTAAATTTCTATGCTGGGTGGACCCCACCTCGGAGACTTTATAATTATGGGTCATTTTATGACTTTCTTTTTTCCTCAATTACCCATCTATAAAACTTGGAGCAAGAGAGTGAGCTCAGGAGGCCGCTGGGTTGTGAGGCTGAGGTTGTGAGCTCTGCATCACTGTAATAAAATACCTGACCGGCTACCGATGAGGGGAAGAGAGGTTCGTGGCTCTGAACCTTGAAATCCAAGGTTAGGTGGTGCCCATTAATCTTGGCATCCGCCTAGGGTGGCCCTGAATGGCAGAACTAGGTGTCACAGTGAAATGTTACATCTCTTGAGAAAGGAGAGAGAGGGGAGATGAGGGAGAGAGAGAGGGAGCCGGAGAGATAACAAGAAGGAGGCTGGGTCCTGCAGCATCTACTGGAGAAGTCCCCAGGATTCCTGCTCTGTCTCCTGAGGTCTCCAGCTACTCCCCACAGTGCCAACCTTGCCACTGGGGCCTTTGGGAGGCAATGTCCATGCTATGACAGATGGCCAGAGGTTCTCCTGGGAGGCGAGGGCTTTGACAAATACACAGTGGCAGATTCTACTGTCAACGTGATCCAGGGTTCCGCAGACACTCAGCGGAATGGGCCAAGAATGAGGGGTTCTGGGCAGTGTGTGCAGAGCGCTGCTGCCCGGGTTCCTCTGCTGGGAGTTCTGTGTGACTCAGGTGCTGTCCTGGCTCAGAGGGGACCAAGATTCTAACCCTCTCACCTGACACAGCGCCCATTCTTCAAAATGGTGCAAGTTGTTTTTTTACAAAAGAATTGAAGAGGTTTGACTAAGTTTTTACAAAACGATTTAAGAAGTATTGAATTTCCCAGCAAAAGAGCGATCACAAAATTACATGCGCATCTATGCATATGATCTATTTTAAGGCAGGTCACCAGGAATGGGCCAACGTTTTGGAAGTGACTCCTGGGGCATCCTGGAGGGTACAAGCACAGCCAGGGAAGCACCTGCCAGTCTGCTCTCACCTCTGGCAAGATCTGCTCATAGTCAGCACTTTAGTTAGATCTATTTTTACATTTCTTGAAATCTCTTGTAAACTAAAGAATAGCTATGTTTAAGCTAATAATATCCTAAGCATTCTCTGCAAAAATCAGAAAGTTAGGATTCATTTCAGGTGCAGATCTTGGTAAACGTGCATCTGAAGTCCGTGGCCCTCTTACAAGTACAATTCCTGTAATTTTGTGAAATAAACACTATGGCCTCTTTTTTGTTTCTTTTGTTTCTTTTTGCTTCTGTTTTTAGTGTTTACCAATTTTGTTTGATATTTCAGGCCCTACGGAGTAATTCAATAATTCCGTGCCTATCCTAAGTAACCTAGCAACTTAGCTAGAACTTTGTTTCTTTTTTTTGAAAAAAGTGTTGGCAGTGTATTCAAGGAGGAAGTCCTGAGTCTGATCCCCAGTAAAACACACACACACACACACACACACACACACACACACCCCAGAGAAGTTAGTCAGAGCTGCTGTTTGTTTGTTTGTTTGTTTGTTTTAAACTGTATCTCACTGTGGAACCAGGTTGGCCTCAGGATCACCAGCCTGATCAAGTTATTAACAATTTTTGATTCTCATCTAAAATCATGTAATGTGCTTTAATCAGTTCCAAACCTTATTTGTAGAAATAAGAGTTTTTGACATTGCCTTTTATGCATACTAAGGGAAGTCACTGCTCAGAGCCTCTCTGCAGTTAGTGCTGTAAAAGTACTGGACTGTGAAGATAAAAACACTGCTGACTTCTCACATGGCTCCTCAAACTACGTTCTTCAAGAGCCCGATGGTGCGGGTCACCTGTTCATGCCGCTCTCCGTGCTTCGGAGCCTCTTCGTTTCCTGGATGACCCCTCTGAACCGCAGATAGATCCCCTTGGGTCCTCGGAACTCTGGGAGCAGTCCCTAGAGCTCTGGAGGCGCCATCCCTTCTACCTTGCTCCTCCCAGCACAAACACCGTGGCACCCTCACCTGGTGGCTGTCAGGGCTCCTTTCTCCCTCCCCACTGGCCCCTTGGCTTTTCTCCTCCATCCTGATGCAGCAGCCCCACGGCTTTGTGAAATACAATCAGTGCCATACCAGGACCAGACAGAGGGCTGCAGTGCGCTCTAAAAGGCTTCCCTGATGGTTAGTCTTGACTGTCCCCTTGCTGGAGTCCAGCTCACCTGGGAGATCAGTAGGCACACTGCTGGGTTTCTGGGTGGGTCAGCGGGAGCTCTGCCCTCTGGCCCCTTCCTCCCGGCTCTTCCTCTGCTCTTGCTTCCCAGATGCCTTGAGTGGAGCCACTTCCCTCCGCTGCGGATTCCGCTGTGAGCTGCTGTCTCAGAGCCAAGTTTTCCTGGACTGGAACATCTGGAACCATGAGCCAAAATAAAGCTTTTCTCTTTCAAGTTGTGTGTGGCGTGTATTTTGTTTCAGCAACAGAAAGCTGGCCAGTGAACCTGGCTTATGGCACACACACTACTGTGTCAACAGCAGTGCACATATGGGAAGGTAGTCTCCTAGGCCACCATTTGGCATCACAAAGATTCATGCCTAATAAAAGCCAGGGCAGAAGATCAGTATGGTGCGCCAGGACCTGAGGATCCAGTGAGAGTTTGCTGCAGTTAACAGGAAGGGAAGCAAGCCCTTGGACAGCCAGGATCAAGCACTCAAAATTTTATGGGCAATGTACTAAAGAAATGCAAACTTAGGTGCCAGGATAATAAGAGAAATGTGAATCCATTTAATAATCAAAATAACAGGTCATTTTTACTGTCCTACATGCTAAGGTACTATTTCTCATGAGAAAAATTTCCCATGGATTTTTTGTTTATTCCTTTAAACGAGCCGATCTGGTGTCTCTGTTTATTATTCCCTCCCTGCTTAGCTTAGGACTCTGTCATAGTGCAGTTTAAGTGAGTTTCCAAAAAAAAAGTGCCTGCGATCTGATAGAGCTGAGGTTCAAACCATCCTCATTCTGACTCTCGAGCCCTAACTATAAACTGTATGTTTTATGACCTTTCATGATGCCTCTAAATACTGTCACAGTAAATATCCTCTTGGGTGCCAAATGACTGCAGGAAACACGCTCTCAGCGATGCTGTGAGGAGACCGCATTGCAGTAGACACAAGCTAGAGCCAGTTTGGGGGCGTTATCCGAAGTCAGAAGGGAGGAGCAGTGGGTCCATTTATGAAAGCAAAGCTTCTTATGTGAAATGCACATTTCAGAGTGAAAAGTATTTAGCAGAGATTCCTTCTGGCTTTAAGGGAAATGAACTACTTCTCATTTAGGTACAAAGGGGAAAAGGAAATTCTCTTAGAAATATAATATTAGTGATTTAACTCCCTGTGGTAATGTAAAGTAATGAACTGTTATATGTGGGAAAATATTGGTTTTTCCTTATTAGAGAGTGTTTCTCTCCATCTTATAGCACTGAAGGGGAAAAAAAAGAACTTTGAAAATGGCTTTATTAAGTCCATGCCTGTAGGATTTAAGGTATGATATAAACATAGCTCAGGAAAGAATGTTAGGTGGGGTGGGAGAAACAACATGAGAAATGCCAAATAGATAAATCTCGGATGCAAAGCATCTTAAACACTTGCTCTAATCTCTGTGTTTGATCTGGGGCAAAATTGAATTATGTAAAATGAAACACACATTCTAGAGGGTTATGTTAAAGAAATTAAACAGGAATGATTCAAATCATTGATTTTATTTACTTGAGCTATTTTTATAATCTCATAATGCTTTTGGTTTGTTAATAGCTTAATTCATTTACACACTTATTCATCTAGCCTACAACAGATACCCATTCATTGTTCATTAAGTACTGGATATTGTTCTAAAATGTATTTAACACTTTGGAAAACATTACTCTAGATTGTCTTCCTTTCTCCTAATCTCTGCATTATGTATACTCTGGTGCAGTGTGCAGGTGTGGACATGTGTGCATGCCTTGTATGTGCGTGTGTATGCATAACTACATCTGTCTGGTCAGATGCTACACATGGAATGGTGCAAATCCGAAAGCCATGAAGCAATTTGTGTTCCCCACTACTTCTTGTGAAAGACACTGAGATTTCCTAGGCATTGAAATGCAGCTTGCTGCTGTGGGGTGCAGCTAAGTGGGGGGAGCACTTGCCAGGCACAAAGGATACCTGATCTGAGTTTAATCCTCAGCACCAAAAATGAATAAAAAACAAACCAAAAATTCCAACTTTTGTCCATAAAATGACTAAGATTTATGAAGGAATTCTTTCATAGCTAGTATCTGTCTCTTTCGGAGAATTAAACCATCAGTTCTCCATCGTCTCTGGTGTTTTATTACTATTCTCCAGTACTCTATGAAAACTCTTTAAAGTTTATGCTGCAAGCCTTCAGCATTTCTGGCTAGATTAGGTCTGTTCAGTACTATAAAAGCTGCTCAACTAAAGAAATAATTTCGTACATGAAAAATATTCAGTCAATTTTAGGGAAAATACAGGTAAATTTATAGTGATAGGAATCGCAAATATCTAATTGCAATTGTTTATGGCGAGGATGAACTATATAACCAAGAACTCCTACAAGTGAGCTAAGTTTACTTCACTTCCTAAAAAACAATAATGTAAATTATCAAGCTCAACAGATTGTGAAGGGTCTCAAATTCCACACTCTAACTAAAGCATTTTCCAAGAGGCAGGAAGGAAAAAAAAACATTTGTTCAAACCAACATTCTATATACAAGGCAAGAAGAATATAGACCACGCTTTGTTTAGAAATTTCATTTAAAAGTCTAATTTCCAATATAGAGAGAATTTTGCACAATGGAGAGCCTCAAAGAGATAAAACCTCTTCTGTGTCTAGATATTAAGTTAATATTAATATTAAGTTAATATTACTATTAAAACAATATTGTACTTAATTCAAAATGTGGAGAAAAAGGGATTTTGTGATGAAAAATGGGCCTAGACTGACTCAGTTAACACAGGAGAAACCCTCCCCCAAATGTTTGTTTTATTATTACAAATAGATAACATACATATATTTTGCTGAGTTATTCATAATGAATTTTAAGTATTAGCAGTTCACCATCACACTTATCATAGAATTTGAATCACAGTAGATGTTCACCTAATTAAAATTATAAATAAAATTTTAATAGAAGAGAAAGATGTAAATGAATGGCTATATATCCATGCCTTGGGATATTAATCCATTCAATTAAATTATACAACTTTAATGAGGTGGAGGAAAAACCTTGTCACACAATCTTAATAGAAAAAACTGAGATAATACTGACAGTGTGATTCTAAATTTATAATTTATAAAACAGGAAAGAATTGTGCCTGCAATGAACATTAGGGAATATTTTATTGATAGAAATCTAATCAAGAGGCTTCTGAAATTCGCATTTCTTGATGTTGTCTCACAAACTTCGCATGTTGGAAAATGAAGCATAAGGAGAAAATTTCATTTCTGCTGATTTGAAGGATGTGAGCGTGCTTCTTGAAACCAGTTTGACACCAAATTTTAAGTGGGGAAATACCGCATCAGTTACTGAAAGAAGTCAGAAACCTGCTGGGGTCATGTTCCAGGCAAGGCGTCTCCTCCTACTTTTTCCCTCTTAACAGGACAAGGAGCTCTGAGCCAAGAGGCTTTTCTCTGGCCAAGTGGGGAGACCCGTGTTATTAGGGGATCCAGAGGGGAGGGGTCTCAAACTCAGGATATGTGGAAATCAGGCGGTCACAGTGTTGGGGGCGAATCCAAAACTGATCAGAGGTTAATGTGCTAAGCTCTTGCTGCCCTCTTTGTCATCTCTCCCGTGATTTCAACACAGCGGGTTCTGCTTTGCTTCTGCGTAATTGTCACTGACACACATCTGGCAGCCTAATCCATGGGAACCTCCGTGCTGTTCTAAAAGGAAGCCAAATTCCCCTTGCCGCAGTTCGAGCCGGGCGGCACCCTTGAACTTAATGTGGTAACCGGGATTGGGCTGATAGCCTGTTCCCCACCGCACTCATTCGCAGTGTGCTTTTCCAGAGACTCAAGTGCAGGGTCACAACTGTAGAGCTGAGGAAGGCAGGAAGCCGGGGTGGGGTGTGACGCCCTCCCGCTGGGTGGCCTCTTCCCAAAGCTCACTAAATGCTTTTTTCTAAGATTCAGGGTTATTCCTACCTGCATTTTTCTGAAGTTCCCAGTTCAACAAATCACCAACACATTCCCTTCCAGCTCCTTTGTTACATCACTGATTGATAGGCTTTTGGGGTCAGGAAGGCCCTGGGCAGTGTTGGCACAGCGTGCGGGTGCTTGTCTACAAAATGTAGGCCACAGACCTTTCCGTGCATCAAGTCAGTGCCCGCTATAGCATGCAGCCCAGGGATCTGTCAGTGCTGGCTCGGGACATCATGAAGCCAACAGAAGAAACTAACTCCACAGGCATCTGTGGGATCCATCAAGCGCTCCTGGAGAAACAGACACTTGCAGCCCCGACCTCCTGGGCACCTGCCCAGTGCTCACATAGCTGCGTTTCCACCTCACAGCAGCAACACTGAGAAGACTGCACATCAGCACCCGTCAGTGGGCTGCTGGTGTGAGCGCCCCATGCCTCGTGAAGGGTTTCCCGTGGCTGCTGACCAATCAACGTGCTCAAAATAAGATTGTCAGCTGAGAATCGTGGGAGGTACATAGGCTGTCGTTACTGCAATTAAAAAGTTAGCATCTGAAGTCAGGTGGGGAACCCTATGCCTTTATTGTTCACTCTGCAGGAGGCTGAAGCAGGAAGATTACAAGTTCCAACCTAGCTCTGTCAATTTACTGAAACCATATCTCAAAATGAAAAATAAAAAGCGTTAGAGATGGCTCACTGGGAAGGACCTGAGCTCCATGTTCAGTACTACAGAAAGAAGGAGGGGAAAGAGGGGGAGGGGGAAAAAGAGGCAGAGGGGCAGAGGGGGCGGAGGAGGAAAAGTGGAATCATCCAGCCAAGGGTGGAGGTGCAGGTCTGTAATCCAGTTTTGGGGAGGCTGAGGTAGGAAGAACGGGGGTCCAAGGGCAGCCTCGGACCACGCCCTAGGGACACCCACCTCCTCTCCCAGTGAAAAGGGCTGGGGTGCAGCTGAGCTCAGCTGGACTTGGATGAGGAGCTAGGACTAGGGAATATTACCTTATTCAGGAATGAATCTCACCGTACAGATTCTGAAGTGGGTTACTTCTCTAAATTTGTCTATTGCTTATTATAATTAATTAATTATGAAATATGTAAATATTTGCGTTATGTCAGAAACCAGGTCACACCATGTGATATACTTTCTTAGACATTTTTCTATCTAGGATGTCACTAGCTTTTTCTAAGTCTGAAAGGACACGTCTTTCAGTAACTGTGTAAAGGTTAATTTATTTTTTTAAGGCTGTCTTAGCTCGCAGGAACTCTAATGGCATTTATTGGACTGCCATGAGTGTGACCTATGGCAGAGGTGTTTCTTAAATAAGACATTAATTCTTTAAACAGAGTTAAAAGTTTTACTTCCTATTAATATTTACATATAAATTTGATTTAAGATCTGAAAAACGTATATTGACTTGATTCTTTTTTTCCTAAATGGCCTGAAAACAGTTTCAGAGGATTTTAAATTTTGTTTCCCACATGATTGGACTTTCTATTCAATTCTGTGGAAAATCTTTTCTCATGCCTGAGAAGGGAGGATCCCCAAATTCCCCAAGAATGGGCAGAATATCCACAATTCTCCCCATGCGGAGCATGAAAAAAATTGTAAATGAAATTGTGTAACAAGGTTGAACTGGAATGCATTTACGCCAAAGTTTAATGTACCACTCACTTCATACACAGAGAATGGAAACTGTGCACTTAACTAGTAAAAACAAACATTTAAATAACGATTAGAATTTTAAAAGTTTATAATACTAAACTACATTCTGACAACAGGAACATAATAGTATAGGGGAGCCGAATGTCAGAAACATTTCCAACCAAAGCTGATTTACTAACAGTGTCAGAGGAAAGGACACACTCGGCCCGTCCATGGCAGCGGATGAGCGTCACGGAATAAGAGAGTCGCTCTGGGGAGGCTTCAGGGCACCCCCAGCCTGACTGTCCAGAAAGAGTGCAGGAAGCAGCCCTGCAGTATGCTCCTATGGACCTATGGTGGTCACACAGAGACCTTGTCTTTTCTCTAAAATGACCAGAAGGGGTGGGAAAACCTCCTATGGAGAGGCTCAGAGGAAACACAGAAATTGCCAGTTGGAACTGGTGTCCTGAGATGGCCCAACACCTGCAGGTCTCTGCTGCGCTGAGGAAGACCCAAGCCTGTTTTACCTGTCCCCGCGCCTGCTCCATGAGGAATGGACACAGGCCTTGGTCAGAGTTATCCCAGCAAAAGGTACTTCGAGAGAGCGCGAAGCGGAATTCCTTCAACTAAGGCTGCGTGTTCCTCAGATTGTTCTCAACACCCTTCCTCCGAAAGAAATGAAAATTAAGTAGAGTATAGTTAATCCCCCAACCCCAGCTCAGTCTGACAAACAAGGTTTGGCCATTAAAAATGGAATCAAGAGTTCACTCTTGCTACATCCGAATACACACTAGTCAGAACAGGAATGATGTGCTGTGTAAGTGAACGGAACAAAGGCTGAAGGCCTGGAACGCAGGGAAATGTTTTTCTAATGAAAAAGAAGAAAGCAGAGAGAAAAAGGGAATGGGGAGAAAGAGACAGAGACAGAATCCAAGAGGCCCACATAGAGAGGCAGAAAACAAATTTGGGGAGAAAAAGAACAGAGGAAAATTTTCAGAAGTATTTCACATCATAAAAGTGTTTATTAAATCATGAAGATGAAAGTATTGAATGAAATGCTCAAATATTTTAAACTGTTTTAAAATATTCATTAAATGTTTAGTAAATATTTATTAAGTTATAAAATAAACACCACAATTAACAAATATGAGGTTGTCTGGCAAAGCAGTGGGTTTAGTCAGAGGATTTATTTCCTCTTCTTTCAGAGAGAATGAACAGATACCGCGGACATAAAAGGAAATGCTTGGCCAGTGACTTCAGGCTTTCGTGTCCTCAATAGCATCTTCCCATCACAACTTTATTGAGATCATTTTTCAAGTTACGTGTGGTGTGGATGGAACATTTGCCAAGGTATGTGCTTTTCTCTATTCTGCTTCGCTTTTTTCAGTGAAAGTAAACCCATAACGGCTCCACGAAAAAGTCGCGCAACTGTTACGGCCTTATTTTCAGTGAGGCATCGCTCTAGGGGCCAACCATCGCCACCTAAAGCTGTGCCAACACGCCTTCCACATTTCACCGGCTTCTGTTCCCGTGCGTGCACCCATGGGTGGCCTGCATTCAGCTGCATTTATTTCCATGGGTGCGGTGGGGTGGCTCCCATCTGCCCTGATTATTTGCTGGAGCCAAGCAACTTTTCAAAGCCTGTTCTTCCCATGGTGATGGTGGGCATCAGAGCAAAGCCCATCTGTCTTTGCTTTTGACAAAAGAGAGGCAGTGTAGTTCAGTACTGCACTACAGGTACTTCTATATTGTTTTAAAAACAGCTTTACTGAAATATATCACATCCCCACAATTCACCTTACTATTAAAGTATGTAATCAGTGTTTTTTAGTATATTTACTGTTTTGCAGCCATGACCACTAATTTCAGAACATTTTGAACACACTATAAAGAAAACATGTAATTACTAACAGTCGCTGCCCACTTATCTCCTTCTCTCAGCTCTTACAAACACTGATAACAGGTGTTTATCACCTTCTATCCCATGCATTTCATATAAATGGAATCAGACATGTCACCCACTGTGAACGAATTCTTCCACACAGCATGTTTTCAGCTTCATTCATTCTGTAGCAAGTGCCAGTCCTTCAGTTCTTGTTGTAGGCCCTAATAATAATAGTCCCTAATAATGTTCCGTTGTATGAATGTCGCACACTTTGTTCACCTCTTTATCAGTTGATGGACACTTAGGTAGTTTGGGCTTTTTGCTTATCCTGAGAAGTTTTTGCTTTGTGTATCGGCTTTGCACATTGAGAACTGAACTTTCAGTCCTCTTGGTTATCCATCTAAGAGTGGAATTGTTGAGTCATATTTAAACCCCTGTTTAGCTTTTGGAAGAACTGCAGTTTTTTTAGTGTTTCCATTTTACAATGGGGTTTCAATTTCTGCTCCTACTCACAACATTGGTTATCGTCTGTCTTTATAATTGTAACTACCTTAGTAGACAAAGCAGCGTGTCACTGTGACCTTCATTTGGACTTCACTAGGGTATAACGGTATTGGATAGTTTTTAATATGTTTATTGGCCAGTTTTGGGGGAAATGTATATTGAAGCTTTTTGTTCACTTTCAACTCAGTTCCTCTTATATTGAAGAGTTCTTTATGCATTTTGATACAAAACAGTACTCTGATATATGATTTGCAAATATTTTCTTGTGAGGTAACTAGTCTTCATTGTGTTGTGCTATCTTGTAAAAGTTTTTAGTTTTCATTATGTTTTATTTATATAACATTTTCTTTTGTCTTTGTGCTTTTGTCTCATCATAGCTGAAAATATTTGATCAGGAAAATTTTTCTTTGTCTTCCTAAGAGTTTTGTAGTTTACTTATTACATTTAGGTCTCTGATTGATTTGGGGTTAATTCTTGTATACAGCGTGAGGAAGGGATCCCTATTCAAGTTTTCCGTGTGGATATCCAGTACTTCTAACACCACTGGTCAAAAGGACCATCTCCCTCATTGGATTATCTTTGTACTCATCAAAAATCAGTCAACTGTAAATGTAAAGTTTTTTCTGGATTCCAAAGTCTGTTTCCAGCTTGTGTGTTGGACATTATTAGCAGCCTCACCACACTGCTGGTTTGGGAGTATTTTGCAGTAGGGAAGTTGAGCCTCATTTGTACTCCCATCTGAAGATTGCTTAGCCATTTTGCTTTGGCACATTTCTATATGATTATTAAGAACAGCTTGTCAGTTTCTGCAAAGGCCAGCTGGAATCACATATATAACTCTAAAAAGTGATAATATTATTAACCTTAAAGTGTATACTACCTACCAAAGGGATAAACCTCTCCTTATAACTTTGCAAAGATTTATACTGGGTAAGATTACTGCAGTGGCTTAGCAGATACGAGGGAGACTAGCTCTGGGGTAGGTAGCGGTCCCAGTGCCCTCCAGGCAGTGAACCCAAGGACACAACTGACATTTCAGAGGACTCAAGAGGCAGCTCTGGAGCCAGGCGTGCAGACACAGGACCCCAGGGACACGGCACAGACCCTGCTGCACAGGCATCTGCGAGCACGTTGGCCACAGTGGCCGGCTTCCGAGAGCCGAGCACCCGCCCTGGCTGTGCCGGGCATGATAACACAAAACGACCCCAACACGGTCAAGACCCAGATCTCACGTCATCCATCCCTGAGGTGTTCCTGTGTTTGCCTTTTAAAGACTGTTCGCATGTGATCAAAAATGATGATCGCACTAAGAATGGAAATACGAATAACACAGACTTTTAATGAATTTGAGAATCTCAGCATTTCAAGGGGGAGGATTGGTTGGATAATTGTTAACAGAAAAGCCAAACATGCCGTTTCAAAATATCAATAAAGAGAAAAATAATGGCATCACCTTAGGTCATCAGAAACACATTCGTCCACATGATCTGTCATTTTGGCAGACTCCCCAACAAAACGTACAGGCCGGACTGTTTAGATCTAATCAGCAGCCGGTGCCATCCACATTTTTACAGCTGGTGTTTAAAAATATCTCAGGATCTCACTAAGTCTCTTAAGTTGCCCCCCTGCTTGGCTTTCATTTGTAACCCTCCTGCCTCAGCCTGCTGAATGCTGAGATTATTATAGGTGTGGGCTTCGACGCCCAGCTCCCTCAGAAGATTGAGTCCACATCCAGTGCTGCATTAAAAGTCATTTGTTCATTGATATATTTATTTGCTTTATTCACTGATGCAAGTTGTTCCAAAACCCCAACTTGATTCAGTGCCCAACTAGACATTGAGAAAAGAAGGATGAGATAATTCCTGCTAAGAATCTCATTAGAATAAATGTCTAATAAAAAAGTAAACTGAGGCAACTATAATGTGATCTGAAAATGTTTATAATTAGGATTCTAAAGGCCTGGGTCAGTGGAAACAGGGCGGGGAAAGCTCACTGGGAGCTGACTCAGGGCAGCGGCTGGGACAGGCTCAGCACAGGACCGCGCCCCTCGGCAGCCACGCCAAGAGCCAGGGACCGCAGGCTCCTCAGGAAACCACAGCATCCCCGGAGCTGCACTGGGCTTGATGGTGCAAAATGAGCACACAGCAGTAAACAGTGGGATTAGGAGGGATTTTGTGTGCCCTGCAAAGATTAAAGCCCAATCTTGGGGTGGTCCATCGAGAAGTGCATGCGCGTGTTACGTCTGGAGGTTTGCTGAGAACCCCTGTGGTCATGGTGGGGAGGCCAGGACCCAGGATGACAGGAGCCGGCTGGGCCAGGCAGGGGGACAGACGGGAGGGTGGGGGCTGCTGCAGGCCAGGGGGCAGGTGAGTGCTGGCCAGGACTCAGTGGAGCAGCTGCTGCAGGCACTTAGTGAACACAGCTATGAGACAGAAAGGCAGCAGAGAGACGCCGTGACTGCAGACACAGGGATGCAGGGACCACTTGGGCAACCGGCACACAAAGCCGCTAGTCTATGGCAGTGGAAAACGTGTCTCCCAAGCTGCCATCTGCTGGCATCCCAGCCACCCCCGTGAAGGTTCAATGCACATCAGAGGTGCGGGCTTTGGGGGATGACTGGGCCACCAGTGGGCAGTGTCCAAGAGCCTCCCACTTTCTCCCCAGGTGAGCACACAAGGGACTGTTGCCCTGCCTGGCACACAGGACACAGGAAGGAGACTCCCGCCAGGACAGCAGCACCCTGGCACCCCGCCCTCAGACCTCTGCCCAGAAGAACAGGGAGAAACAAACATACTTCTACGCCACCAGCTCTCTGGAACGGTGTGATTAAGTAGCTGGAACTGAGACCTCATCGACTGCATCATTGCACCCCTCATGAGTGTAAAGGATGATGTAACTTTTAGCTGCCTAGATATGCCCAATTCTCCAAAGACGTAGGAAATGACATTATTATTTCAGGGGAGGTAAAGTCCCTGAGTGAAATGCACAGCGTGTGTTTTCTGTCTTTCCTTAAACAACTCCACACCTGAGCATGGAAGGCAGTGGTGTTCCGAGGAGAAAGGCCCCCGGCAAGTCTTGGGACAGGCGTGCACTGCTCTGTCCTCTGCAGGTTTTCCAAACACGGATGAGGAGCCTTGGATGCAGGAGGGTGTGAGAAGGGAGATGCAGAGAAGAAAAATGCAGGCCTGGAGCTGGGCTCCTGCAAATTAAGTGCTGCTCTGCTCTCTCAAAGCTCATCACTGCAGTACAGGCCCACCCTCAGGGTCCAAGGTGTGAATCCCGGATCCAGAACTGAAAAACACAACGTACGTTCAGCAGAGCCAGCACCTGAGAGGCTGGGATCCCTTGAGTTATTAATGCATAACTATGTTTTTCATTTTTGGTGAAATATCCAGTAAGACAGCTGAGTAACTGATCATAAAGCAGTGAATCCCCCTGACCGGAAAGAGTGCATGCGACTTCCACATTTATAGACTTATTTCTCGTGAATGACACTGTATAAGGAAACAAATACTAAATATTAAAATAATAAAAGGGAAAGGATGTGTCATTCACTAACAGCCATGCTGGATTAAACACAGCTAAACAGGCATCTACTGTAAGACTTCACCCTCTTTATGATGCTAATGAGTTGTAAATCACCAACTGCTTTGGGGTTTCCGGGAAGCATTGTTAAGCTCCGTATGGAACTTTATAAGCCTGGGACAAAAGTATGACAAGTTGAAACAAGTAAGACAGAACACCAGAACACAGATCATCAGTTTATTTGTCTGGCGTGCAGTGGTTGCCAGGTCAGACTGCAGGGTAGTAAAGGACAGGAAAGGGGCACAGCTGGGGGCGAGTGTGAAGAGGGCCAGCTCTGCCCCGGGCATCTCCGGAAGCTGAGTGCTGAGGACCCAGTTGAAGACTGCACCTCCAGCAGTTGGCACTGATGAGCCACCCCTACCCCCAGGTGCTATGTGAAACGCTTCACTGTACACCACTTCAACTCCATTCACCCCGCTCTAAGCTGCTGCTGGAAATGGGGCATGGGGTGTCCCAAGTGAGATAGGTATCATCACAGAGTCCATCACTAAGTACTGCTAAGTCACAGCCTTAAAGTCAAGTGTCAGAAATCAGGGCTACAATCAGTGACAGAGGGCCTAGTGACACTGCTGGAATGCATGGGGAAGGAGAGGCCAGGTGGACAAAGGCCCCTCCATGGAAACAGTCCCCTTTCTAAGCACTCAGAGTGGCACCTCACTCTGAACTTGTCACTAATGGGCTTGGGGAGGCACGGAGAGTTTCCCACACAGCTAGTACCAAACAAACTGACCTGAAAACAGCAGGGAGTCAGGAAGCAGTGGACACCTGTAGGTTCTGCCTTTCCAGAGCAAGACCAGACAAGTGACCAGTTCCAGGGCAAAGTTTTGACCTCACAAAGTGTCCAATACCAAATCCGATGAGTTCTGAAGCAGTCAAATACCAAGGTCCAACCTAGAATTTTGCACAATGAAACATAAAACGAACACGCTGGTGTTCTTAGAGTCCAAAAGATAAATCTTACATTCACGCTTAGGGTCTCCCCAAAATAGCCACCTTCTTTTATTTCATGATTCAGTACATTTTTAATTCCAATGGTCACCACTCAACCTAGGCACGATATTAAGCATTTTACAAGCAAAGTATTTTACTGATTTTCTTTCCAATTGTCAAAGAGTATAATAAGTGAACTGGCTAAAGGATATACTTCTGTACATAAAAAATCCATGTATTTATACAAGTGTATGGAACAGAGTTTAAGAGTTAAAAAAATACCCCATAGACTCAAAATAAATAGGATGTTTTCCTACTGCACGACACAGGATACCAAGTCTAGAATCTGACTCTATTTTATCCAGGTGAAATACGTTCTTCTGAGCTGGGATCATTTCCTCCCAGAAAAGGTCTGGCTGCTAATGACGGGAGCTCAAAGTCTACTTTTCATAGGCTGCTTTTTACTTGCATTTGGATTTCCATAATTATTTTCCAAAACATGTTTGCAACTCACCAGTTCCACTGATTCCCCACTTCCATATTGTAAAATACAGGTTTAACCTAAGCTCTAGCACCATACGAGAAGGAAATACATGTATTTTTTTTTCTCAGAGCAACAATATTTTATATCATCTTTGTTCTCTGGCTATAACAATTCTGTTTAGAAAAAAATTTACCAAGCTAAAAATAGTTGATCTAGGTTGTCATAAAAAAGAATATTAAATACCTTTGGTAAAAATAGATATATTTAACAAGATTAGAAAAGCCAACAGTTATAATGTCAAAAGGAGAATATGAAAATGTACACAATAAAACAAATAAACCAACTTAGAGTTAAAGTGAAGATAAGGCCACTCTTCTCCAGGTTTGTCTCTTCCAAACCACCAATGTAGTTTTCTTCTTCTAAAAGGCAGGTATTTTAATACAAAAATATGGAAAATCCAGTCTCTCCTATCAGTGTGACGCCAGTTTCATTCATAGCCACGTAGTTCCTCTTGAAAAACCAAGTTTATAGAACATTCTGATTTATATATGTGAAAGTAAGGCAAAAATAAATTCCAGATTCCCCATGATTTTAGGCCTGACGCAAGGAGCATTAGAATTAAGCAAAGCAACAGAATGAGGTGTTCGCTGGCACTGTGTTTTCCTCACTGACATTAACTTAAGCCACAACAGGACAGCTGCAATATAAGGCATCGCTAGCAGGGCAGGGACACACTAAGTCCGAAACTAGCTCGTGACCTATGGCGTTCAGTCTTCTCCACGGTGGGCGCGCTTTCCCCAGGCCTCTGGGCATCTTCTCAAGGGCACTGCTGGGCAGCTCCTGAGTCCATCTGGTGTCTCCGGCTGCGGAACGCACCGCATGTCCTGCCGACGGAAGGTCCTCAAAGCAGCCGAGACAGTGGACCGAGAAAGCACGAGCTCCATAGCAGAGTGCACGGCTGTGGGGTGGCGCTGGCCCCTTTATCCCCCGGAGTGCCCTCGACACACGCAGCCGCACTCCTCGTGGTGCTCCAAGGCAATGTCGGTGAGCGATTTGTGCAGTCCCCGGACACCTGTCTTTGGTCTCAACTGGAGGACCTGAAACGGAAGGAGGTAAGACACCTTGCAGTCAATCAGTCAATCACTCAGTGTCCATAACACCTGATTTCATGTAAAAATAACATCGGGGAAAGAATCCTGAGGCCCAGAGGAGACTCTCAAACATCAGTGTGTCCTAGTGAAGGCATCGTGTGAGCACTCTTCTCCCCCAACGCGGTCCTACACTATCACCACCGTTTCACTAAAGAAGCGCTACTTTGACGCCAGCAATCCAAAGCAGGCGAGCTCAGGACAAGATCGGCGCTGACACCCCAGGGCTCACTATGTGCTTCGCAGGTTCACTACAGAGAGCTGGGTCTGGAGGATTTTGGAATTGTGACACAGTTTGTTTTCCTGTTTGTGACTTTCTTCCTTTCCTTCATTTACTCACACGGTTATCAAATATTTACCCTCAGAGCAGTACACGCAAGTCCAGGACTACCATGGAAAGAAACATGAGCACTCCGCAGCTGAGTCTGTTCAATTATGTCACTCATTAATGATCTTGGCTCCTCGTCAAGTGCTCTATAAACCCGGCGTGGTGGATTAGATGTACTTCATAGACATCAGCCTCAGTCACAGCTAACTTTCTGCAGCTGGACCCGACTGTGCAGCGTGAGAAGGTTAGCGGTGACAGGAGGGATGTCCCCATTCGATGGAGGTATCTGCAGTTCAGAAGCCTGTGCTCTTTCATAAAAGCAGAAAAACAGACATGCAAGCCAAACACACTGCTGTTAATACTGTGCCGGACGGGCCTATCTGTGTATTCTCGTCAGGACTGCCTGCAGTATTGATAGCAATTGCCTGTCAAAGGTGATATATTGTATTTCTTATAATAGAGCTAATCATACTTCAAAACTCACGGTTTGTTAGACTTGTGAACAAGAAGCAGAGCACAGAAAATGAAACTGTTTAGCTTCTCTGCTTTTCAGGTGCAACACAGAAAACTTTATGAAGCAACTTGGTCAAGCGACATACCACTCTTGTAAATGTTCATTCATCTACAGAGGCGCAAGTGAAGTCTTGTGACTGTTCTGTGTGAAGATTTACAAAAGCAAGCTGCAGAATGCTTGCCTCATTTGCAGTTTGTGGGTCTATCACCGGTTAATTAGCTGACATTTTTTGAATACTTACTGGGTGCCAGGCACAATAATAATGTGTTTTTACATACTTTAACTCACAAGAATTCTATGAAGTAATTTACAATTATTATCCCTGTTTCACACATGAGTGAACACAGACCTAGAGTGACATAGTTATTTGTACCTGAGCCAAAGAGAAATTACTGAAGTAAGAGTGAGACAGAATATTTTTATAAAGGCTCAGAATGTTACACTCAATTTTTTTTTAGTAACTTTCTTCCCGATAAACTTCAAAGGTAAACTATTACAGTGAGTGGACTGGGAGAGGTGGGTTTCTCCTCCATTAGATGCTGCAGTTTACAGGACAAAGACGGGGCTGTGACGCTGGGATGTCAAACTGAACACGAGGACGCTCAATGCTGTGTGGAAGCAGCACTGAGTTTTCCAGTTTTTGTGTTTCTTTCCTTTTTCTTTTTTGACAGGGTCTCACTATGTTGTTCATTTATTTAGCACAGGTCTCGAACTCATGGCGATCCTCCTGTCTCAGCCTCCTGAGTGCTGGGATTACAGGTGTGCACCACCACACTGGGCCAGTACTGACTGAGTTTTGGACAACTACAATGCCCCGTACGCCAGGTACATCTAGGACCCTGGCACGACTCCTTGCTCGTCAAGTTTTTTTTTTTTTTTTTGGTACCGGGGATCGAACTCATGACCTCTCGCTTGCCAGGCAGGCACTTAAGCCACTGAGCTAAATCCCCGGCCCAGCTCGTCAAGCTCTTGCAGTGAATTGTTCCCGGAGCAAAGACGGGTGGGCGAGGAAAACTGAAACACTGGCACAGCGGTGTCCTCCGCTGCTGTTGCCACCTGCATGTGTTTCTTCACTCAGCTGGGAGAAAACGAGGAAGAGAGGGAGAGAGAGAGAGAGGCCGCCACGGCAGAGGCTCCTGAGGTGAGCCGGGCCAAGTCCCTGGCTTCCTGTCACCCGCTCCTCTCAGGTGGGGTCTGCCGAGTGACACTCAGCCCGCCCCACACTGGCATGCTGCCTCTGTGGCCTGACCTTCGTGGAGACGCAGGAGCAGCAGGAAAATCCCACAATGCTCTAGTCATTTTAAGAAGTCTTGGATAAGGAAGTCTAATCCATGGGGCAGACGTTATGAACATTTTCCCTCGTATTGCTTTGGGAAGTTTGGGTTTTGGTAAAAAGCAGTAGGCTTGGAAAATGCCCAGGAGGTCGTGGGTAACATTAAAGAGGAAATTTTCACTTTCAGGATGTGGATTAGAAAAGCAATCAGGCAGAAGTACAGGGCACAAAACTTGGATGAGGGGCTCAGGGTGTAGCACACATTTAAAACAAAGCTGAGCGAGAAGTTCACACTAAAACCGCAAGTCCATGAGGAAAAATAAAAGGGCGTCCAGGAAATTTCAAGCCACAGACTGCAAAGAGAACATAGACAGAGAGAGAATCGCGGAGCAGAGCTGCCAGCTCTGCTCAGGACGCGAGCGCGGGGGAAGGCGACCCGGGCCCAGAGCGTGGCAGCAGGACCCGAGCTCCGCTACGCATGGCTCCTTCAGGCGAAGCAAAAGTGCACTAAACTGATAAAGACGCACCTGACACGGAGAGCACCAGGCTAAGAATAGAGAAGCAGGTCCGTGTTTTGTTGCTGCTGAAGAGCTTTTGGCCACAAGAGCGCTTCTCTTCCATAAGGCCAAAGTGCATTCAATCACGATTGATCATTTGCCATAACCGCAGGGAGGGCGACCCGAAGGTGAGTGAGAGGACAGCTGGTGTCTCAGGGGCCCAGTAGGTAGCAGCCCTGGCTCTGAGTGTTCTGCATGCCATCAACTCACTGGGCCCTCACCGTTACGAGGAGAAACTGAGGCATGGGGATTGCATAACACGCTCAGAGCCACGTAGGTGAGGAGTGCTAGGTTCAAACCCAGAAGTGACCCCTGGAGTCCACTCTCCAGCCGTGCTCTGTATCGTGAGCGGTGTTTTCTCTAGCTCTCAACTCGGCAGACACAAAGGAAAACAGACACTGATTTTGAGCTGGCACAAGTTGGCTCCTGTGGTTGTCCTCATGGTGCTGCTGGGCACCGAGGCTGAACGAATCACCCTGTGAGGACAGGGAGGACCCTAAAAGCTGTGTCAGGGGAGGAGGACACACAAGTTGACACATATAAACTGTCTTTTAAAAAACTCTCACTTGGGAGCTGGAGAAGTTATGGAGGAAAGGAACTTCTCTGACTACAGTGTCTCTAAGACAAGGATCCAGCCACCGACACCAAAGCAACAGGAGCTCTACAAATAACATGGTGCCAAGCACAAGATGACAGCACATATCAAGGGCTTTTTAATCTTCACAGCTACTCAACCCTGACACCTGTGAAAGCTGGCTGAGGGACGGAGCGGATCTGTGGGGACTTCGGAGTTCTCTCCTTCTGCTCCTATTTCCATGACATGGACAAGTCTTTCAGTGACAACTGGGACAACCAATGAAAAGAATTAAAGTTCCAGACACAGGCTTGTCTCAACATAAACCTTAGGTCTAGATTAATGGTATTCAATTGTGTAGTAATTTTGAATAATGTTAAGTTATGTTTAAAAATAATTTCACTTATTTAGTAGTGATACTAGACTTGACCTGCAACATACCAGAAGGTAATAAATAAGTAAATAAATAAGTAAATAAAAATTCAGGCCTCAGACATTTTCAATTATGTCAATAAATAGCCTTTTTTCCATAAAATAAATATCCTAAGAAATTATCACAGAATAATTGATGATTCCCAAAAGCTATTTAAAAATTGGGGCATTGTTGTTATTGAAAATACCTGTGTTACTAGTAGACTAGATGACTTGATAATTATATTTCTTTATATTTCTATATCACAGATAGTTGTGGGAAACTGATGGGTGGACATATAATTATCAGCATACAATCACAAAAGCATCTGTAGTTGCGTATAGACATAAGTGTGCACAGGCACCTTCCGCTCCCGAGACTGAGGAGTGAAGGAACGATGTCGTTCTGGAGGAAACGCCAAGGTACTGCCCTCACACCTGTGCCACACAAGCATGTCTGCATCACCCCAGGCTTGAAACCAGCTGGTACCGGTGCGCTGTGGCACCAGCTGGATGGCCCCAAAGCTAACTAGAATGTAAAGACTAACAGGATGGTTGGGCTGGGAGCTGGTTCAGTAGGCAAAGCATAGACTCTGCAACTGGAAAGTCAGGTGTGGGCTTTATAACTCTTAGAATAGTGACTCTAGCTGATAAAAGTTCAGGGGTTCCAGGGACACGGAGGAGTTGGAGAAGCAGCTCCAAAAATTGCCTCGGACAACTGCAAATCAAATGATGGGGCAGCTGCGGGTTTGGCAGCTGAACCTGTGAATTTAGAGGTTCTCGGTTTAACAGGGGTCAGCTTGACTTCAGTTTCACTTCTCCACCAGGTACCTAAAGTAGAAAACTCGAGCTTCATGCCAGTAAAATCACCAGAGGTCCGGACATGCCGGCAGAAAAACTCCCAAAGGTCGCATATGCAAACTTCAGTGGAAATCAGGAGAAAGGGAGCAGCAGCTTGGAGCCTCTAAACAAGGTGCAGAGCCTGAAACGCTGGATCCGTCTCACTGGAGGTCAGCAAATTGAAACACCACCCAGAGACCGTCCTCAAGGTCCTGCCCCAGCTAAGCGAGATGGATGGACAGTGCAGAGAGGACCGCAAGCCCCAGTCCCCAGGTGGGGTGGATGTGAAGAAAAGCAGGATGGGGAGGACGAGGGAGGTGAGGAGGGGAGGAGGAAGACTTGCCTGAAGGAGGGTGGAGACGAGGACGTGGCGGGGAAGACGATGAAGACACAGTCAGGGAGGAAGAAGAACTGGGAGACTCTACAGAAACTGATGAAGATGACGATGAGGAGGGCGAGGATGGGAACGGAGAGGAGGAAGAGCAGCAAAGGTAAAAGGAGGAAGAGAAACAGGATGATGAGGAAGATGGCGAAGGCCCGAACAACCTGCAAACTCTCAGCTCTTCAGTACCGGCTGGGGCACTCATGGCGGGGGGAGCTGGTTTGTAAATTATTATTATTGTTTTAGAAAAGTGAGCTGGGATAGAAACCCCAGGGCGCCCACCCACATTTTGCCTTCCTCACTCAGTGACTCTTAGTAATCCGCCTCCAAGCACGGGGACTTTGCCCCCGAAAAACTGTAAGCATTGTGGGTTTTCCAGTGAGATCCTGGCTGTAGTGTGGACAGCTGTGATGGTGCATGAGCCGCCCTTGGCTAGCGTTACACTGAGACTGGAACGGCAATTTTGCTTTCTGCAGAATGAGAAGCTTTGTACGTAAAATCTTAACACTTTGAACATTTTAAGTGTGCAATGTCTACAGTTCCCAAGCCTTTAAAAAGGGCAAAATTACTGATACTTCATCTCCTATTTCCCTTAATCCAAGAGCATAAAGTAACTACTTTAATAACTTTCAAATTAAAATGATTTTAGGGGGGAAAGATCCTTCCAGATTAATCCATATTCTCATGGCACCTTTTACTGTTATGCTGGGCAATTCTAACACCTGCCCAGCCTTTGGGGCACCTCAATTTTCATGTCATTGGAGCCCTGCCACATAAAGATGCTGCTGCTGCTGCTGCTGCTAACGGAATTCCCAGCTGGGGAGGGGCGGGAAGGCCGCCTGAATGTAGGTCTGCTTGGGGCTCTGAGCAGCTCCACCCCTGCACTCTGCCCCGACCCCCAGACCTGCTGCTTCTTGCAACTGGGTCACAGAGTCGGGCCTAAAACAAGGATCTTTAGAGCCTGTGGAGTGGATGTGAAAGCTGAGCATGCATAATGACAGTAAATAATCCTTTTAATGACAGATGATTAGTGTTGGAATACAGCCATCCAGTCGCTGTTGGGGAGTAACAGAGGTGGGGAGAACCTGAGAGAAGGTCCTGTTTCCCACTTATTTTGCAAAGCTTCAGCATCCGGACGACAGTCACAAGTGAATGGCACATCTCAGCTGGAGACAAGGTCCCTCATCTTCTGGAATTGGGGACTTTTATTTCCTGCTCACTCCATGCCCACACGGCACTCATGAGGTCCTAGGAAGTGCTGTTGAGGAGACTGTTTAAATTTCTCAACAGATGAGGGTTTCATCAATGTCTTTTGAAAGTAGATATTTATTCTGCATTGTTTTATTTGAAGCAAAAATTTAAATAGCAAAGACATATTGCAATGAAGTCAGAAGGGTAGATTTTGGCTTGGTGTAAGGTAAATATTTTATAAAAACTCAAAATGACTCATTGGAAAGGCACTTGGTCTGATATACGTTTGCTGAATGGTGCTGGCTGGGAATGTAGCGTTTAGCTAAGGATATTCCAGCATTAATGAGTATGTCAAGGGTATGAGGCCCACAGTTCCCAAGGGTTTAAAGGTAAGATTTACTAATATTTCATATTATATTTTCCTTAGTTCCAGAGAATAAAGGAGTTGAAGAGTGAACAGATCCCTGAATCAATAGCGTGTTATTGGAGGTGACATAAATAACACACAGAGCAGTGTACAGGTGAACATATTCTCTGGGGATTTAGGTGCCCACTGGGGCCCAAATATGAACATAAATTACAAAGATCTCCTTTTCCAAAACAGACAATGACTTATCTCTAATCCTGTCTTTAAAATATTTTCCCTTCACAGTTTTGAAAGTTGAAAAGTTGAAAACATTCCCTGACTCCTTCCCCTCAGAAAAACACGTTTTCTTTTTCATCTCTGTAGTAAAAACTTCACTGACCACCCATGCTCAGCTACCACAGAATAAGACTTCTAAATCCTTAATCTCTGGATTTTTACACTGAAGATCCTCGTTTTTAAAAAGAAACAACATAAACTCTTTAGACCTCCCTCCCCACAAATGCTACATCTCTTCTCTACCTGCGAACCCACTGCGGACTCAGGGCTTGGCTGTAAGATGCACCGTCCCCAAAGGGAGCTGGACAGAGCACAACACACCTACCTCGTGGTATTTTTTTGTGACTTTGCTTGGGACACACTGGCATTCACTGCAGCTGTGGAGACAACAGGCACAGTTTCCACCACAGCGTTTGACCAGGAGGCAACCTGGCCAGAAGATGGTATCGGTTCTCTTTAGTTCTTCCCTAATGGACACGGAGAAGTTACGAGGTGTGCAGCTGTACAGTCTCACCTCCTCTTTGATAAGGTTCAGATCCACCACTGCAGGGCACAGAGCAAAGAAAAAACAGTAATAATGGGTGTTCACGCTTTGAGACTGAACGCATTGGGTGCAGCTCTTTTCTTAAAGAGATCGAGCTATTTCACAAATCATAACCCTCACAATATCCCTTCTGAGTTTAACTAGGCTGTAAGGCTAGACAGCTCGCAAACGGATGCTGCATTTCACGGTAAACAAAGCTTCATTATGACTTGGTGACCAAGAAAGAGATGCCATTGTGCAATATGACGAACAGAGCCAGCGAAACAGTGGAGAGCTATAAATAGGAAACTTTATAGAGGATAAAAAGGGTGACACCTTTTAACCTTGGTGAGAAAGGAGACAAGGAGAGCATTGGAGAGAAGAGTACCATGTAAAATGATGAATGCTTTGATTAAAAAACAAATGCGATTTTTAAAAGGGTAATGGGGGTGAACCATTAATGGACAACTTACTGAAGCCAGTCAAGAGAACTATCTAGAGTCTGTATGGCAGTAAGAAACATAAAATACAGAAAGGGGATGGAGAAGATGTATTTTTGTTAAGACAGCTGAGTGGACCACAAGGAAAAAAAAGCTTCTTTGATTGTAACAGCAGAAGTTGTTAGAAAGCACAGCTTCTGAAGGTACTGGGTATGTATGCTTTTTAAAATTTAGACTAACTTGATACTTTTAGATTTCTGTCCTCCCCTGCTAAAAGATGGAGGAGATGGCTAATTGGTAACCCTTGTCTTCATGCTTTTAGCAAATTGTTTAACTATTTTGTGTTTAATTCTTTTAAATACCTACTTGTAAAGACCAACTGCACAAAATATCCTTTCATTAAAGGGTTGCAGTAAATCCTCAAAGAGTCATTGTTTTTAACTACAAAATGATGTCTCAGGAAAATTGCCTCAAAGTCACATGTCATGTTTACTATGAATTTAAACATAAAACATGGATAGTAGTTCATTACTAGAATAAATACTTTCAGCGTAATTTTAATTTCTGCTTTACAGTTCTTTTTTAGAAATATCACATAATACAATTATTCAAAAAATTAAGAGATTGATATATTCTTTAGAGTTCTTTTTAAATTAATTTTATTGAGTGAAAAGTTGCATACTATATAATTTACAAAATGAAAGTGCGCAGTTTAATTGTAGCACACTGACAGAGCTGTACAACCTTGATCACAATCAAATACAGATCACTTTGGCTACCCCAAAGCAAAACAATCTGCCGCCAGCTATCCTCTCCCAATCCTTCCCCTCTACATCTAGGCAACCACTGTGCTACCCTCTATCTTCATAAATTTTCCTGTTCTGGAAATTAATTAATTGATGTATTCATTTTTACTCAACATGGACTATGATCATTGCAACCGAAAAGACCTTAACATTTCCAAAAATGGAAATCCTACAAAGTGACCTCTCACACGATACTGGAGTGAAATTGAAAACCAACAGCAGAAACATACTCAGAATGCAGTAACTTTTTCTCTTTATTGCTATTATTTTCTACTTCATTATATATATATGTACATATATATACATATATATATATACACACACATTTGTATACTAACTTTGTTATCTAAAAAACATCTCTTCCATCTTTTAGCAGAGGAAGGTGAGAAATTTGAAGGAATCCACTCAGTCTAAATCTCAAAGACCACTAATTCCTAATACCTTTGCAGCTATGCTTTCCAGCAACTTCTGGTCTTATAGTAAAATGTTTTCTTTATATGAGAATGTTAGTATATGAACAAAAGTTTCCTTGTCTTTCTAGGACTTTTTTTAATTAGGGGCATTACTCTAATTAAAATATAACAAATATGCTTAAATAAATTTATGCTACTATGAGAAACATTAAAAAATTAATTGAAATACTTTCTGATTAAGGAAGTTTTCAAATAATACTAACCAACACGTAAATCTAATTTTTAAAATAGTTGTTACATTTTAAATAACTTTAAACCATCACAATAATTAAAAGCCAAGTGCTTGCTTTCTTGACATTGTAATATATATGATCAAGATTTTCTCATCAGAGAGTCAATTTTAATGTTTCTAAGAAATATATTATAAAATTATGCTTGTGTAATTGTGAATTACAAACATGGTAACTACATGATTGAGGAAAACCTGGGTCAAGTATTAGAATTCCTCTAGTCAGACTAATTCAGTGGGTCATTTCAACAATAATCAGCTTAAAACTACTTTTCTGATTCAATAGAAAATCACTTTTTATTTGAGTACAGATTTTTAATTTGAAAATGAGCCTGTGAAAACTTTTAAATATTTAAGTGGAAATGAGTTAATTGCCCTCTCCCCTAAAAAAACCAATGTATCAGTAATAAAATTAATGAGCTCATTAGGTTAGATGATGTCACCCATCTTGCCTGGTTCCATCCTCTTGCACTCACAGTACAAGTGCACATTCCCTTTTTATTGCTACAAATATACCTGAGCTTATACGAAGCTAGATCTTATTTACCGGGGCAAGGGGGAGAAGGCCTGGAAGCACTTACAGACCCCAAAGCTGGCTGCCCAGTGTCCAGGGCTCCTTTCGGGGTTCTCTCCTTTAGAAGGCAAAGAGTCTAAGCTTTCACAGGGTATTTGCCTTCCCAAAATAGTTTTAGAGGTGCTATTTCACGAAACTAGGAAATGAGACCATGTATGTTCTCTTTAAATGTTTACTTAACCACAGTGAAAGGTTAGATAGCTTTCCCAAGTGCACTAAGTTATGATACCTGCTAAAATGTGAAAATTTAAACATACTTTCAACTTCGCTTCCACTCATTTATCACGCCTGACACAAAAGTCAAAAGCCTTTTTTTAAAGTACAACTTAAGCTTGACTTAGAAAATGTCATTTTTCTTTTTTCCTGCAGTAGAAACGTAGCGTAAAATCTCTGGGCCAGGTCAAGAATCAAAAAATAAAGGAGCAGAAAAACATTAATACAGAACACACTGGGCTAAAGAGATAATTAAGGAGTTTTAACTAGTTTATCATCTTTGCAATTTATACTTCCTAATCCTAAAGTTTTAAATTCATATAAGCTTTGTTAAAATAGTGAATATAATATTGTATCATAAATTTTCCAAACATTGTGCAGAACTTATAAACAAAATAAAGAAAGAATGAATGAAAAGAAGGAAGGAAGGAAGGAAGAAAGAAAGACAGATAGAAAGGAAGAAAGAAAGAAAGAAAGAAAGAGAAAAAATGAAATAGAAAAAGTATGATTATGTTCCAAGGTATATTTTTACTAGCTTAACTATAACATTAAGGAAGCTTCCCTCTGCAAATTGTTGGTAATATAGGACTCAGCCTTCAGATTCTTTTTCTTTTTTACAATTATTACCTAAGACAAGGCATTCATTAGTTTGTCTTTCCAAAGAATAAAGAATTTGACCACAGCACTAATCAAAATCATGATTTTTAGTGAAAATTTCACTAATACTTTGAGTTTTACTAAGAAAGATAATACTGACATAAAAATTACGGTCACATTTTACTTTGTTAGTCTTTCATTCTTTTAAGATATTCAATCCAAGGATATTGCATTACCGTAATGCAATCCGAGGGTGGTCTTTCTAAGATGAATGTGGTAACACAGCGATATGTTTATTCTGGGGAAATCTGTTTCTCTGACTAATTAGAAGCTTTTAAAAGTTTTACTCTTGTTCCTTTGTACAGTGATTCTCAAGAGGGGGGTTGCTTTTGTCTATATAGATGTTATTCCACACCTGCATTTTAGTTTATGTAAAGTTCCAAAAATATACACTGCTGTTCTCACACTTACTGTATGCTTAAAAAGTTAGTAGTTTTGGCAAACTGCAAAAGCCTTCAATTTGGAAAGTGTTAAATGAGTATTTGAAAGACCCAGTGCAGCTCTGGGTGCTTTTAAATGCACGTTAGTCTCCGGTCAAACCTTTGAGAAAGGGGCAGAGAGATTTAGGCCTCAAGCTGTGGCTAGAAGGTACCAGTTGAGGCCAGAACCCAGGAATCAGCTGTCAAAAAGGAGATCTGAGCTCAGAAACATTTTGCTCACTGCCCCTGCTCCTGACAGACGCACATGATAATCGATTTCACATTTGCTAACAAGGGCCCTATTCATGGGGCTCTCAGCTACTCCTGTAGGTCTTCACCTTCCTGGCCCTAGGTGGGAGGGAAGGGAAGTGTTGTTGGTAAGTTATACATCAAGATCGACTCATAACTGTGTAACAGGTACGGCATCTGGACCGGATCGGCCTGCCTGTGCACTGGAACATAGATTTCACATACTGCTGAAGGGAAACCAGGTCTCCGGCATGACAAAATACCAGCGTGGCACAAGTCTGAACGTGACCTGCTGAGAGGAAAGCTTGTGATCCAAGAGGGCTGCAAATCTGGGCTGCAAAAGGCAGGAATCAGATTCCTCTCTGACAAGATTTAGAACAGGTCTGGGGCCATCTGCCCCGGAGAACGACTCCAGTGAACTCAACACTGTTCCTTCTGCACACTCTCCGCCTGGCATCACCTTCTGCAGAATGACCCTGTGTGCACTGCAGGGCTCTGACAGACTGAGACACATTTTAGGGGCTCATCCAGTTAGATCTATTGCCTTTCCCTGTGTGCCTGATATGTGCTTGGCATTTTTAAATTTACCAGGAAAACTAGTGGACCTTAAGGAAGGCTCAGTAGACATGATTTGCAATTTCTTGATCGTGTAGAATTAGGTTAAGGCACGGGCACTTTCTCTCTTACAAAGAGATCAACATGTCGTTTGGTCAAAAGTAGTAATTCTAAAAGCAAATTTATGTGAAGAAAAATTATCATGGTGTGGTTTCCTTTAGTTTGTGGTTTTCCTGCTATAAATCCTACCTTGGAAACATTGAACTTTATTCTTTTGTCGATCTATTGCTATTTTCCACACTGAGAACTTTCTAGGCTTAGGAAATGTAAATGAATGTAACTATGACCCACAGGGGATAAGGTACTAATGATTTTTACAGAGCCTTCTCTCCTTCTAGTCCCAAATCTTGTTTCTCAGCTATGATAATTACTCTTGGCTCTATAAATCAGTGCAGACTGGAGTAAGCAATGCTTCTTATGAAATGCAATAAAATACTTCATCAGCTGCCATTTCAGAAGAAAAAAACATTACTGTAATTTTCAGAAGTATCTCTTCAGTTACCAAACCCACTAAGTTAGAGTTAAGTGACTCCTTTTGTTTCTATTCTGCTTTCACATATAAATATGTCCAAGCGATAAAAAAGGGATTACTTAAATGCGTACATCACTGAAGAATTTTAAACTCTCCTCTTTAGAAGCTGTGGCAGAAGAGTCTGAAACTGTGGCCCTCGTCTGCAAAGGGAGCTTACCTTTAGATTTTCTTCCAAAAACAAAAGCCTTGCCAAGGAGTTGCCAAGAAGGCCTATAGAGGTCTTCCAGGTCCAGCTGCCATCTGTCTGGCTCGAGGTACCGAATGAGATCCTCCAGGGTACTAAAGGCCGCGACTGCGTTGTCAAGCAGGTCCAGCGGCAGGGCTGAAGGGGGCAGCACTGAAGGGCTCACGGCCTCTGTGACTGGCTGAAAGGAAGACACAGCCTGTGTTAACCACTTCCAAAATGGCGGAGGACCCTTCTGCGATGACTCATCATTGTGGGACTGAGACGCAAGGAAGTCAGACTGCATTCGACCCAGCTAGGCGGAAATGTTTTGAAAGACTTCACACAGGTGAATTCTGATGGATTTTCCACCAAATCAAATGAAGATCTTAATTTCCACTACTGTGCACCATGAATGTAGATATATCCTCCTTATTTAAAACTATCTCCATGATTCAATTCCAGATATACAATGAAAAATGTAATACAACTTTCCTGATTTTTCTTTTACTCTCTGTTTTTTAATATTCCTCAATCGGAAAATAGCTTGGTAGTTATGAAAGTCACTGTCAGATGAATTAACATAGTAAAATAAAAATAACTCATACGACCTATGATAAAATATATGAGATTCTTCTTCAGCACCAGTGAAAAACTTTTTCGTCAAGATAGAAAATGCCTAAACCATAAATGATCAACCTGATAAATCTGTCTACATTTTTTTTACACCAAAGACTTGGTAAGATTAAGAGACAGGAGGAGAGAGAGTGGGAACAAACTTTGTCAAATTACATATGTGACTGCCATAAGGGTGGTACACAGAGCACACCAAACAGGGAAGGATAATTCCACAGGGGAAAAATGAGCAAACTTTGAGACAAGAAGCTTGAAACTATGCTAAAATATAAGAATATGCTTAATAAATAGAAAATGCTACAATATAAATAAGAAAAAAGCCTAAAATTCACATCGTGCAAAACAAAAATGATGTATTATTGCTAATTCTTAAAAGGAGGACACCACGCACATAGGTAAGGTTACAAAGAATTTAAAATGGGATGCTGAGCAGTGAGCACCACGGCCCCTGGGCCGGGTTGTAGAAGGGGAGCAGGGCCCCACCCCACGGACCAACGGAACCGGCTGCCAGGCTGGAGTCTGCAGGCTCGCGCCGTGCAATCACTTTCCACACCTGCAGCTCTCACCTGCGCACGTGAACGTGTGTGTGCCCACAGGCCCTGCGCCCTGCCGGACACAGAGACACCCTGGGGGGAACCCACCTGCCCAGGTACAGGGTCGGGCTGGGTGGTGGATCAAAACATCTACAACTCAGGGGCTCCACTGAGTAGGTTAATGACTTCCCCAAAAAGCAGGGACTTCTAAAGGTCAGAAGAAACGTGCTTTCCCAGTGTTCAGTGTGTAGGGAGTTGCACAGAAGAGTCGAAATTGAAACAGGCAAAAAGAAACAGAAAAGTGCAAAGTAAAACATTCATGTTTGTTGATGTTCATTTGCAGCAGTAATAGAATAATAGAATTCCAGCCGAAAACTGAAGTTACTGATTTATGTCTTAGTTTTGACACGAGGTCTCACTATGCAGCTCCAGCTGGCCTTTCACTCATAGTGAGCCTCCTGCCTCAGCCTCCCAAACGCTGGGATTGCAGGCATGCGTCACCATGCCTGGTCCTGGAAGTTAAATTTATAATAGTGGAATAGATTATTATGCTATTCAAAACATGAAATAATGTGTAGCCACTAAAAATGAGATCTCCAGAAATGTTTACTAATAAAGATGCTGAAAAGCAACAAATATGCAATACAGTTTAATATAAATGTACACACATACATTTTTAACATACCATGATTCTAATATGCATAAACAGAAACAAAATACGAAGACCCAAAGGTTACTACAAAGATTATTGATGGATGGTTTAAACCCAACTGTGCGATTTTCTTTTTCATATTTTCAGTGTTTTCTCCCATGACTACGGATTCCTTTTAGAGGTCAGATTGAAATAATAATATTTCTCACACTAAAACACTATCACAGCAGCTCTTTCATCGCATTGCCATCTCGGGGGCTGGGCTGGACACTCACACCCACGGCCTAAATTCAGCAGCGTCTGACCCTGTCTGCTTTGCCTTCGTCTTTTCCTCCTGTCTCTCTGCGCTGCATTACCTGGGTTAATCTACCTGAGACAGTATCACTGATCATGTGATGAATCTGCACAAATGCCGATGGGTCTCTCACCCTGGAGGGTAAAACCCAAATTCCTTAGAGACATCAAAGGCTCCAGATCGACGGGCTCAGGCCCTGTCTAATCCTCTCCTCACCAAAGCTGAGATGGTGACTTTACCCATGCCGCTGCAGCCCCACATGCGCTGGGCACAAGGCCTACTGCTGTGGATCCACATAAAAAGCCTTCAGCATTTATCACAGGCTCTGCAGAGCCCAGCAGACCCATGAGGCTGTCCACGGCAGCAGGACCACGGCTATCTGATACATGGTGCTGTGTCCCCGACAGAGGCCCTCTCCGCGCTGCCCAGAGCCTCTGGCCAGAGTAGCAAGAAGCCAGCGCTCTGCCAGCTGAAGGAAGGTGCCTCCTTCCCGGGGAGGCCCTGCTGCGGCTGCGGCAGGGGCCCTTGTTTTGCAGGGACTGAGTCCCCCTGAGCCACTGGGACGTTCTCAGCCCACCCTCAGGCAGCCATGGGGTGGCAAGGCCTCCATCATTTTACTTTGAAGGCTTAACATCTAAAGGCCAGGACCTGGTTACAACATGAGGACCAAGAAATTTTCTAAGTTTGTTATAATGTTCTGTTCGACCAACTAGACTGCTAAGTTTTAGGAAAGTAGAAAGTAAATTGAGTATGTTTTTATTACTTTCTGATTTTTCTAATTGTCCATGAAACACAAAATTGCTTTAGCCAGAGTATACAATGACTGATAACAATATAATGGATGTAAATAAACAAGGCTTAATACAAATCTGCATTTTTCAGTTAATCACACTGGCTTATATTGAGTTTTATAATGTTAGAAAGTTGATACAATTTTTTTTTGCAAACTTAAAAGAAAATAAGCCAACATATATCTTTATAAATAAAAATTAAGAGGTCAGACATCCTCAAAGAATAACTGACGCCAGGCCCAGTCATGCACACCTATCGTTCTAGAACACTGGGAGGCTGAGGCAGGAATATTGCAAATTAGAAGTCAGAAAAAAACCCAAAACAAACGCTGGGGCTCTGCCACAGAATAAAGGCCCTAGAATCTGCATCCACACAAAGACAAGGAGCACGTGAGCATTACCCATGATTGTGATGACAGAAAACATATCAAAAGTTTTCTAACCACATGCGGAAAGCAAACAATAAGAAAATTCATAGACGCAGTATAAATTATTGAGTGTCACAGTGCAAGTGTCCACTGAAGGCATGCTATAGAGTGGACGAAGGCTATTTAGGCCATTTTCAATTAGACTGAGGCCCAACAATGAGTCACTTCATTTGACCTCCGAGTCCGTTGGAAGCTATCTGAGTGGAGAATTCACTAAAAAGTTACAACCTAAACCAACTGGTACTGGGATAAAGCTTAAGATATTAATGCAAAAGAAAGTGATACAAGATGATCCTGTACTACTGAGCACACAAAATGTGTCCACTTTGCAGGCAGCCAGTGAAGTGTCAGCAGGTATCCTTGTCCTTGCCAGGGAGGGGGTAGGAGGGAAGCCTCTGGTTACAGGTTCCTATAGGTACAGCTTGATCAGAAAACCTCCAAGCTACTAAGCAATTAGTTAAACATGCACAAAAAAGACTCCAGGTATCCACCTATCTCCACCCCCCAGCCCCTCCTCACCAAGAGAAAAATCAGGAAGGAAATGAACACATTGTCTGTGAAGTTGAAAAACAAATTCTTAGACAGAGTGGTCCACAGAGAGGACGCTGCACTGCTATTTAAGATCCTTCCCATAACTGCAGCTCCACCCTCCGGTTCAAGGAACAAGCAAGCTGCTGGCTTTCACAGTTCTGCTTTTCTAGGTTGGTTGTATCCATCTGAGGGACCCATGGGGGGAAATGGGAAAACGAGAAGTTAAGGGGGAAAAAAGTGTCCTCCGAATTGTTATCTTCCTGTTACAAAATGCCACGTTCAGTACGGACCACTGGACTTCTCACCTGTACTTAGTGTGAGGGAAAATCTAATGGCATCTTTGATATTTAACAATCCTTTCAGTGGGCTGTGAAGCTAGCTAGAGAATATTTACATCTGGTGCCCTGGCTTGAACGGGATTTTCATGTACCCTATTTCGTATTTTTTATGCTTGTAAAAATAGATGCTTAGGAGTTCTGGGTGGGGAGACAGTGGATGGTGACAGGAGCAGAATGTCCTAGGGCCGTGCCTAGGGTTGCCCAGGGTTGCAGGGCTGAGTCCCCTGTGCCTGCCTGTGCAGGAGTCTGGGGCCTGCAGCCCTGCAGGTCATGCAGGAAGAGAAT
The DNA here is from genome assembly GCA_004027295.1 of Dolichotis patagonum. NCBI lineage: Eukaryota > Metazoa > Chordata > Mammalia > Rodentia > Caviidae > Dolichotis > Dolichotis patagonum. The sequence goes on along the minus strand of PVJX010002109.1, from coordinate 58,139 downwards.
GGCACACAATCTCTGCCCCCAACTTTCAGCCTCTGAAAAGCACAGCGGTAAACTAAGCGACCATCCAGCTCCCCCGACTGCCCCATTTACACATCCTACACCCATCAGGTCCCAGGGTCCCAGCATCATCTCCGAGGGCTTCACAAGGACTGTGTGCTACTTAAGTCTACAGGGAGGCGAAGCTCTGGTCTTCCATGGTGCTCTCCCTGAGTTTTCCCTGTTGCTTGATGTTGGCTATGTACAGAACCAGCGACTTTCCAGCCAGGTACGTGTTTGTCTAAGTGTCCTCATCCAAAGAGGACATCTGGGCCCACGCGTGGCACACGGAGGGCTCGGAAGACAGGGAGGAGCAGGGAAGGCACCAGGCTGGGAAGGATGCTTCACAAGAACCCACGCCTGCTGAGACTTTGGTCTCAAACTGCTGGCATCTGACACTGAGAGAAAATAAACTTCTGCCGTCTGAGGCAGCCAGACTATGGGTGCTGCTCAAGGCAACCTCGGAACATTACTGTGTGTTGTCAGCACCTTGTCGATTTACGATCTATCCTAGAAGCAAACAAAGGTTAATATTATACTCTGTTCATCAAATCACTTAACAAACATTTACTTAAAAATCTATGAGGTGAGTATGCTGCAGAAAACAGTCCAAAAGTCCCGCCCTTCTGAAGTTCATTCCTTCTGAACCAAAGATTCTAGATCCTAGGAAAGATTCTCCTCTCAGAAAAACAAAAGCAAACTGGAAATTTTCTATAATGAGTCATGTACCAAACAAGTATCCTACAAATTCGGATGACTTCACACCGTAAAAAGGGAACATGCTACAAAATACTACAAAACGACTATATTTCCACTTTTATTGTTGAAAAGTAATGGGCAGCCTGTGAGGTCAGACAAAACAAAAATCGTACGAACCCAATCAGTGTTACGAGTTCAAGATAGCAGGTCTGGCTGCAAAAGCAATTTTCCTTAAAGTCTTCTCTGGGGTGACTTTTGAAAGTCAGTATTTTGGTACTTTGTATTTTATTATGGCTACCTTAAGCACAGTATGTATCCATTATTATCTTTTCCTTTTTTGTTCAGAAAGAGAAAAGCTGACTTCCCCTTTGGAACAGTGTGATCTGAACTGCTTGTAATTTCACAATGAACAGTTACTGATTTCAAAAAACCAGAGCTTGTCATTTTATGAGAGATTTTTGTGGTGAGTGCCATTTTACAACAAAAACATTTACCACGAACCTCCTTTGGACAAATAAATACCCATGTTTACCTGGAGTAGCATAGCAACCAGTGCAAAGCTTTTAGAGCTTGCAAAGATTTATGTTACAGTTCTCTTGGTCAATCACCCATTGCATACTTCAAACTGATAAGGCTTTCACTTCATTCACACCCAATGGAGATTTGGCAATGCAAAGTGGGTTTTATTGCTGAGGTTAAAAAGAATCAGGTGTGGTAGGAGAAAAAAAAGATACACGCAAAGCCCAGGTGTGGTGGTGTTGGGCTGAAGTTTCAGTGACAAGAACTTGGAGGCCTGAGGAAGAATTCCTGGTGCCCGGAAGTTCAAGTCCAGCCTGGGTGACATGGCAAGGGTCTGTCTCCAAAGCAAAAGGAAGAAGAGCTGGGGATGCAGCTTAGTGGCAAAGTGCCCATAGGTTCCATCCTTCCACCACCTTGTGTAATCAAGGTCACCCCTGAATGGTGCGTCCAGTCTGGTTTACACAGGGTCCAGCTGAAGTACTGCACAAAGGTCTGCTTTCACAGGGTAAGAAGTGGACAGAACGCACACAGACAAAACTGCCTGCCAGCAACAATGGACAGGAGAGTCTAGAAAGACACAAGGATGTCCTGGAACAATGCATTTCAACATGCCTCTTTGTCTTCCCCTTGATGATCTGAATTCATCCAAAAAAGCTATCTGGGGTATGTTTTTAAGTATTTCTAAGCCAGCAAAGAAAAGCAAATGCTTACATCCCTATGGAAGAGCAGATGTCTGAATACCGTGTGGGTAACGGAGATTATGTGTTTAAGTGAGAAATCCTAGAAAGGGCGGCCAGTGCTACTCACACCACGTCTTCCTGCGAGAGGGTCTTAGTAGGACCGCACAGCAATTGAAGCAAATTTGACAGATCTATGTAATTAATCACAGCGACAGTCCAGGACAGAAAGCCGGCAGGCTGTATCATCTAGAACCTAAACAATAAATTCAAGGAACCTCAAACTGGCCTTCAAAAAGGCTGTGAGTGTCGTGGTTTCCATGCTGGATAGCAGCAGGATTCTGCCTGCACCCACACATGGGAAAAGAGAGGGCAAGTTTTGCTAAAAATATTGTCTTAAGTAAAAATATGCTCATGTTCCTCAGTATGGCTTCTTACCAAGCTGATGGACCAAACAACTGTGCAGGGATCAATTTTCCCATCAGCACGCAGCCTGAGAACCACAAGGGCCAGCCTGTTACTCCCAAATCCTCCTCACCTCGAACATGGGGAGCACAGAACGAAGAAGGAATCTCGCCCAGGGTCTGCACTTCAGGGCTGAGGATCTCACCGCAGTCCGCGTATTTCATCACACGGGGGGCTGCTGGCTGGTGAGGCGGCACCAACACATGCCTTTTCCACACTTTTAGGGAACACTGAGAGTTAGGAGTAATAATTCATACTGTAAACCAGGGCTTCCTGAGATGACCACATAACACCATCCCAACAGACTTTCCCCAGGGGCACTTGTGAGGGCTCAAAATCAACTATTTTCTTTCTACCAAGATTTGAACAATTGTTGTTTGGAATTTAAAAAAAAAAGTGACAGGCCGTAGAAAGCCAAAGAGCATCCAGCATCTGTAAATGCAGCACAGGAAAGTATCACGTGATCTTCTGCTCCCTGATCGTAATCAAGAAGCCATTCATTGTAAGGAAATTTAACTGAAAGAGAACGCTAACCATTAAATAAAAAAGCACAAGTCCTGTCACTGCCAGACTTGAAGTTATGTGGACCTCGGCCCAGGACACGGTCTCCCTGGTGTTTCTCCTGAAGGGCAGTTTGCGCTCCTCCGTGCCTTGCTCAGCCAGCACCCGAAGACGCCTGTGGAATGTTCCGGTGAGCCCAGCATAGATGCAGCAGCTGCTGGGACAAACTTCTCCAGATCTGCATTCAGTAAGCTTCAGAGTCAGCTATGACAGCACACCTCACTGCAATTCCATGTGACATTTACGAGGGGTACAAAGCTCAGAGAATAAGAAGTCACTGGCTGTGTGGGTTGGGGCTCGGGGCTGAGGGCAGCTGCATTTCAGCCATCTGCAAGGACCTGAGCTGAGAAGAGTGCTGGGCACCCAGGGCACAGACATTGCACCAGGGGCCAGGCTGATGACGGTGAGGCTGAGATGTAAACTGGGACCTCAGGACACCACTGTGTGCCCGCTGTGGGATGCAAGTGGGTCACAAGGTGGTGAGAGTCACAGGAGAACCCAGGAATGTTGACCTTCGCTGAAGTGTGTCTCCGGCTTTCTACTTCCAGCCTTTTGCTCTGGGTTAGGACTCTGGTGGGAGTGATCAACAAACCAGGCTTTGCAATCTGTGCTTTTCACAGCTAGCTGCCCTTTGCCATCAATTAGATTTCTTCCATGGTCACAGAGCTACTCAGTGCTCAGCGATGAGGACTCGGCTCCTGCAGGGGTTTCCACTAAACAACCTTCCTTCTTTCTGCACTAAGCAAGGTGTTGCTTCTGATCTGACATAGGCCATTCCCCTCCCATCTCCACAGCACTAAGCCAGATTACCACACAGCACATCTGCCTGCCACTTCCTGCAAGCTTTTCACTGGGCAGGCTCAGTCTTAGGTCTTCGGGATAACAGTTGATCTCTTGTGGTTTGTAATATCTGGCAGAAAAATATTAATGAAATGCTGAAAAAAATATATGTCTCATAAATTGGACCAACTGATCACCATTGCGGAGGAAACAGACTTTAGAAAGTATCAGAGAGAACCAACAGGACTTGCTGGATGAGGGGGTAGAGAGTAAGGGATGGAGCATTTCTAGCTGGAAAGAATGGCTTGAGAGGGACAGTATATTGACCGACATAGTGAAAAACGGCAAGAATGGAAGCAGGGAGAAGTTCTGGTTAAATCATCTTCAGTACAGGAATGGCAGAATATTGATAGGCACAACTGCAAGAAGTGCATGGCTCTGAATAGAGAGGACCTTCTGGAATAGAATTTAACAGTCACCGACAATGTGATGATTAGTAAATGCCTTGGAATAAGAACACGATGCTGAAGAATGGTGTGTGTGTGTGTGTGTGTGTGTGTGTCTAAGACTATGGAAATGACAGTAAATTTGTATTCTGAGAGGACTGAACCAAGATAAAGGTAAGAAGGAGAGGGACAACAGGCTGAAGAAGCCAAAGAGAAGGAAGAGGACAGGAGAGAGGAAGAGAAAAAAGAAAAAAGAAAGAAGCATAAGGTCAGGCATCCCGCGTTGACTCAAGTTCAGAGAGAGGCAGTGAGCAAGAGTACAGAGAACCAGTGCCCATGGGACTTCATGCTCTTTGTGAAGCCACAAGTAAAATTATCAGAGAGAGGAAGAGAGAGAGAAAGACAGACTGAAAGAGAGCAAAGTCACTGTGTCAGACAGTGTGAAAGGGGAGAGACAAAGCCACGACAGAATCATTGTCTGTTGGGAGCCGCTGAAGTTGGAAGTTGAACATATGTGCAGGGCTGCAGCATGGCTGACCCAAGAACAAAGAGAGCCTCAAAGGGTAAGGTAAGGCCACAGTTGAGAACACCTGGCTCCAACCCCAGCTAACAAGACAGAGATTATAGCTGCAGGTCTCTCACTCCTGTGGTGAAAGTCAACCTGAAGACTTTCCTCTAAGATACTTTTCCTAAATTAACATAAGACAGTTCTCCTAAATTAAACATAATCTGTTACTTGGAAAAGTCCTTGAACCACTCCCAAGGTCTGTTCAGTTTCCTGCATTTTCCACTCTAACCTCTTCCTTGTTTGAAAACTAAATAAATACACACCACCCAGAGACATCCCTTGTTTTAGTCCCCAGAGTCTCCAACTCTGAAGAGGGTTTTGATCCTCCTGGAGCCCTAAAATCATGCCACTTGTCTCATTTATTTAAGCCATCATGGTACACTCATTTGGGAGGTTGGGGGTCTTGTCCAGGTCCCCGATAATTGTCCAGCAGGGCCCAGAACACTGCAAAGCAAATATCCATGTGTGTAGATTTACCACAGGGTTTCAATCAGGGACACCAGGCCTGGCGGAGCTGCCTGATTCTGTGGCTGGTTATTTCTGGATCTTTCCTAAATCAAGAGTACTGGCCAAGCTATAAAGGCTCACAGATGAGGAGGCACAAGAGGCACAGGCCAGGTTCTGGGAACAAAGAGAAGAGCCTGGAGCAAATTCAGAGCAGCGGAGGTGCTGAAACAGAAACACTGACAGAAGATGCCTCAGCCCAGACAGAACTTCTAGAATGTTCTTGCCAGGGCCCCTTAAAAACTTGATTATCAGAGATTAAAAGTGACTCTGTAACATTCTGTTTTAGAGATTTTTAAAGATAAATTGATACAAAGAGTTTGTTGTAACTAAAGAGTTGAATTTCACTATCAGAAACAAGGGCCGACAATGTGCCAGAGTTGTGCATTGGACTCATTGTCTCCCCAGCGAATCGGCAACATTACTTCTTACTTAATGTGAAAAAAATGCTGAAATTGAAGCTCTAATCATCCCCTAATCAGCCTGAAAAAAAAGTGTTTAGTGGGAGGAATTAAAGCTCATGAAGGACTTGAAGCTCTCAGTGTAAATAGCACGATTTCAGAGAAATCCCACTTTTAAAGACAGTGCAAGTTGAGTAATACCAGCATCCCTGGAGGAACATTCCATTTTAAGAAGAGCTTTCAGAAATGATTGCTGTGAAACATCATTTTACCCTTCACCAATTTACCCACTTCTTTAGTCACTGACTGACTGGCTTCTGGAGATTTTATGCACATCATTATGGAAGTTAGTACACATTAGCATCAGGAAAACTGGTTTTCAGGTACAGATCAGCTTCAGGTCCAGCTTTTGGCTTTGCAGTCCACACCCTAGAAAGTGGTTAGCTTTGTTCTTGGGATTTACAGAATTAAATCACCATTGACACTGGGCTGACCTCTTTGTTTGACAGTCAGAGCATGGGATAATCGTCAATCAACTGGGCAAAGTCTCCCAGTTAACTTTGAAAAGATGAGTTTTATTGAGGCAAAACATTGGAAATATTTATTTCCTGCATTAGCCAGACTGACTAAAGGCATAGAATGTTCTATGTTTCTCCTTAATCAAATATAGAACACAAGGAAAAAAAACTGAAGAGTTTTATGCAGCTTTCCAGAAAACACCATTTTTTTCTCCTTTTATAGACAATGATGTACAAAAGGAAGTGAGGCCTATGCCTTGCCCTGTGACCTCTGCACTCTACCACTGTAAGTGATATGTTCCCTTATGATTAGTACATCTCTGCAATACACATGATGGTTATATTCATTGTGAGGCGTTAGTACAAGCAATGACTCATCTTCATTCTGATATCACCTTCCCCTTCTCCCGCCCTGTAGCTACGTCCCTTGGTCCCCTTACCATTTGCAAACCACTCATCTCCCTGCTTCCTTTCACTGATCTTTTAGTTTGCTCTTTACTTATACTTTGGGCATCTTATCTAAGCGCAATCATACAACATTTAAGTTTGTGTGTTTGAATATTTCACGTAACATGATGATTTTGAGATGTGTCCATTTCCCTACAAATGACTCAGAGTTGTTTTTTGTAGTACAGTAGTACTCCACTGTGAATAAATATCATGTTTTCTTTTTCCATGATCTGATGATGGACATATAAAGCCCTTCCAAGATTTAGCTATTATGAATTATGTCACTATAAACAAGGGTCTGCATGTCACACAGTAATATGTTGTTTTTAACTCTTGGGAAGACACCTAGGAAGTGAATAGCTGGATCCAATGCCATTTCTGGTTTTAGTGTTTTGAAGAATTCTCATACTGGCAGGATTAACACAGTCACAGAGACAATATAACTGGCTTCTTTCTGCTTGTAGCCTCATTAGCATTTGGCATTACTTGATTTCTTGATAATAATTATTCGTTCTTCATAAGATAGACTCAGTGTCATTTGATTTCCATTTCCCGGTGGCCAGCAATGATAAACATTTTTTCCAGGTAGTTACTGGCCATTTGTACTTCTGAGTCTCTTTTCATTTGATTGGTGTTTTATTATAGAGTAATCTAATTTTTTATGTTCTTCATACACTCTAGATGTTAGTTCTTTTTCTGCCAATACTATTCAAGCTCTTTAATGAAACAAAGAGAAGGAGTATTTTCAAACTCTTTCTTAGAGTTGCAAAACCAGATGAAAACTCTACATGTGTTTTTTTAAAAATAGTTTACATAAAATTTTCAGGAGATGAGAGACCCAGGTGAATCAAGATGATCTATGGGAAGCATTTTCAAAGCCTGGTTATGATAAGAAAAGACTTTTGAATACCAGCCAGAAGGCTATGATGTACGTGTATATAATTATGTGCTCAGTGCACACACCAATGTACACACACACACACACACACACACACACACCATCCAGCACCATGAAAGTTGCTCTGACTGAAAATTCAGTCACTTGAGGAATTGCTGACAAAACCATGATGCAGAAGCTGATAGCATATAGTATGCAGAAGTAAAGAATGTATGGGACATCACTAAAAACTGGAAAGGATACTTTTGATACAACATAGAATTAGGAGTAACATGAAATTTTCAGTCAGAAGACCTTTGCATAGACCCTGGGTCCATCATATATTATTTGTTGCTGTAATCACTGCTGAATCACTTATTTTCTCTACGTTTGAGCAGAAGTCAAAGGTAATAATATGTAGCATTCTACTTACTGAGTTGTTTTGAAACTCAAATAAAATGATATAAGTAAATGTACCTTACATACAAGCATTCATTATTAATAAGGAAAGTTAGAAAATTACTACGTATAGTTCCAAAGAAAAAAGAGTAGGATTAGTAAGTTGGATGGGAGCAAGATGTTTTGGGTAAAAACAATCTTTGTTAAGGATGGAATGACCTCAAGATGTAAGAGCCACTGAATTCACAGACTTCTATACCCAAATCCGGACGTCAATTTGTGTTCAGAGAAAAGGGGATTGTGAGCCAGATGGAAAACCTGAAAAAATATTCCAAGGCAATTTACAATTTCAAAAGTTTAAACATTAGGATAAAACTTAAAAATTTAAGTATTAACAATTTAAAGTGAACTTTCTCCCCTGCATTGGCCACAAGCATCTACTGATGACCTGACTGCAAATTCTCCTCATCCCACATTTTCTAAATGAAATACTAGCTTGGTGATGCGAACACAGCATATACGGTTACTCACGGAGATTTTCCCGATCACACTTCCCCATTTAACACCAGTGCCTGTGACCGTACTCTCTGGTGGGAAAGGTATGAAACAAACCCAAGCACGGCGACGATGCTGCGGCACTGAGGCCCATGGTACCTAGGGAGCCGACTTCCTTCTAAAGCTGGATGCTCTGTGCTGTTTCATCTGAGCTAAGTGCTTTTCCTGTCCAGTTTTCAGTCTCACATCCTAGGTATGCATTCATGTCCCACCTTCAAGGTGCCAATGTTCTCTCCAGCAAACCACTCAGGGCTTTTTCTAGGATCCATGTTCATACTGGGCATGGGGACATTGCTCTCTTGCTCTGAGCATTAGGAATTTTCACAGGACAGCCAGGTATGGCCGTGCGCACTGGAACTCCCAGCTGAGGGAGGAGGCCTGCCCTGATCTCTAGGCTCTCGGGCGAAGCGGTGAGAACCAGACTCAAAGAACAAACACAAACAAATTTTCACAAGATCATGCAAAGGCTGCTGGTCCTCCACCCCAAGATGATCTTGTGCTGTTGGCTACATCGTGAGCGTCTCTGTCTGAGACCTAACACCCAAGAAAGTTGTGTCTGCCATTCATTTGTTTGCTTTAACTTTTCGTGTGCTCACCATGTACTGGTATTCTGCTTCAAGGTGAAAATAAAATACTGAGTAAAACAGTCTGAGCAAAAGGCATTTAGGTACTTACAAGTAAGTCTAATTATTATTGCTTATATTCAAATTATTATGTATTGATTGGGAAATTCAAACATACATCAGTGGAGTTTGACATGCCTTCAATTACATCTAAACTAAGAATCTTCAAAAGTGAATTTTCTTTTAATCAAGAATATAGAAACAGAAGCTTCAGGAAACAGAGAACCAAAATGGGAGGAATACTACAAAGAGTGTTCCAAACTAAAGAAAGGTTATAAGAAATAAAATCTAAATTCTACAGAATTGATTGGCACATTAACTGAGGAAAAATCTGCTAAATGCATAAAACACAGATTTTATACAAAAAAGTCTTAAAATGGCACATGCTTTCTACATTTAGTTACATACCATAATAAAGTTGCTTTATGACTAATAATATATGTTGGTAGTGACAAATTCAGATCCAATGTTAAGAAGGCAAATACTAGAATATTAAAACCATGTGCTCCCTGCATAGGGTGTACAGGCATGGTTAGCAGCAGTGTAACATCTGGCCTAGGATTGGCTTGGAAACTTAACCTCCACTTGGCCAGGAGCTTTCAAATATACATTGAGGAAATTTTCAAACTTTGATATACCTAGTGAAATCTTCCCACTTACTATTCAGAGAGGCCAGAAGGAATATATGGAAAGTAGCTTTGGAATGCTTAACGTGTATAAACATTTTCTTTCAATCTCAAGGATCTGCAGAAAAGACCAAGGATCTTTCATGTCTATGCTTAAAGCAAATATGGTGACAAACTGAACATCTTAGTGTTCTCAGAAGCATGGCATGGGGTAGGTGAGTAGGAAGGTGACTAAACGTTATCTGTGTAATTTGCAGTTCAGATAAAGTATAAAAAATAAGTTTCTTTGGCACTATACTCCAGATACATGGAGGAGTTTATTTATAAAGTAAGTAAAATGAGAAATGCATTACTGGAATTGTGGAACCAATTTGGAGATGAATTAAAACCTGAAACTCACATTTCATGAAAAGTCATAAAGCCACATTTTTAGAAAGATAAACACATGTCAAGAATCAGAAAACCAAAGAGCAGGAAACAGGTAAGCATGCATGAGCAGGAACTGTTTTGAAATTCCAGCATTTCCTGAGCAAAATGTGTCAAATGCATGACAAGTTATTTCCACCAAAAATGCATTATCTCCAGGCAGAAATGCCATTAGTACACAGAGAAAATACCAGTAAAATCCTTACTCCATGAAGTGTGACTAGGCCAGAAAGCCCACAGACCTGTCCAAAACAGTGAAAAACTGTGGTTTCTAAAACTTTTAATTCGTGTCCCCAGTTAGATCAGAGAGAGCAGCGGACCAACTACAAACATGACTCCGTCATGTAGTAACTACCAAGACACAACTATTCCTATATGTTGTTGCTCCAGCTTCTTCTTTAGCTTCACTGAAAACTCTATAAACTGCTGAACTGTTTACTCGCTCCAGCCTGAATTTCTAGACCAAAGGACTCGTGAGCTCTCGAGAAGATAAGTGAGGAAGCAAACCGAGCCAGCTGTGTGTCACTGCAGGAAGCTGTCTATTTTCATATCACAGAGGACAAGTGGGCATTCGATAAATAGTTTCTATGATGCACAAGGAATAAAATTCTGAAAGGCAACCATCAAGGACAAGTTCTTAGGAAGAGTAAGTTTTGAATAGTTGTTGATAAAGAACGATGAACTCCATTTTAGATTTTGCAGGTTAGAATGGAAAATATTTTTAGTGTTAACTTTATGGATTTTAAGAGTGGATTTTACAATTTAACATGTATTATATTAGTATAGTATGATATTTTTTTCAGAATGATTAGTAAGTTGTCCAGAGTACATCTTCTGTGTGTGTGTGTGTGTGTGTGTTGCTCTTGTTATTTTTTTTGGCTTCACGTATGCTTAGCATTTGTTGTACCACTGAGCTATATTTCAACCCCAGAGACTACTCTGAGATTCAAATAATACAATCTGGATCAAAATTTCAAACTGAAACTGTAACCCATTTAACAGGTTTATGAAATCAGTTTAATGTATCAGGACTAGTAACTTTTAAAAAAGAAAAAAAGAAAAGTGATTTTTTTAAATTAAGGTTTAGTATTATTACTGAATCATGTATATGTTTATGTATATATACGTGTGTTTATGTCACACTTTAAAATGTGACCATGGGTGTGTATAACTATGATTATACTGTATAACTTTTCTTTTGGTTAAGTTTTTGTTAATAAGTTTTAAAAACTAAAAAAGCATAATAGCTGAGAATCTGAAAATGTCAGTAAACCTCACTGACTACTGTACCCAAAACAGGGACTGAACCATTTGATATTTAAACCTCACAACAAAATAGTGCAATAACTTTTATTATTCACATGTTGTGGGTAGGAAAACTTATCCAAAGGTAGACAGGTAGATTAGTGGCAGCATGGGAAATCAAGTCAGGTCTAAATACTCAAGGCCACAATACCAGCCACTTGGAGTTAGGGCTCAGAAAAGGAACACATTTAAGGTCAATAATAGAGGAGCAATGGACACCTGATAGTGTCCAAGATCTCACAGTAATGAACATTAATATTAACCTGGATGATGTAATTTGTTCCACAATACATTGCTGTATGTAAGCGTCTATGGGTGCACCTTAAGTATGGATTATGATAGCTCATAAGGAAAATAAACCTGAGCACGCTTTAAACTGTATTTCTTCAGCTTAATCTGTTCATAGCCTTGAGGCAGCTGAGAAATTTGGAGAGTTGAGCAGCTAAGACACTTAGAGTTCACACATCCACACCTCTTCCCCCGTTCTTTAGATCAGAGCACATGCTACATTAGAAGAGCACGGCATGTATTAGGAATTACAATACGTGGTTTGAACTAAGTTGTTTTAGCTTAGAGAAGACTTAAAACAACCAACACCACAGCAAAGGGTCCTGGCTTTCACCTGAAAAAGCATTAGGGTGGCAAAGCATAGACAATATTTTGAAACATAATGAACATTTCAAAGCTTTCAAAATACTACAAGCCAAGAAGTACTTATAAAGAAGCACATAAAGAAAAAGAAATGGAAGAGAATGAAGGAAGGAAGGAAGGAAGGAAGGAAGGAAGGAAGGAAGGAAGGGAAGATGGAAGGTACAGAAAGAAAGAAATTGTTAAGAATAAAGACAGAAATATACATCTTCATCTGGAATTCCATATGCAGGGCGCTTCTCCAGTAGGAAGCTCCCTCCTTCCACCTTCAGGTGGCCTTTGGTTCCGTATTTTTACCTGCTAAATCCTAGGGACAATTTTGGATGAGAGGTGCGTCACATGTCTGCACTGTGCTGGGCATATCGTCAGCAATATCACTGCACCATGGTGCAGTTACTAGTTGCCTTGCCATTATTGATCACTGTTTAATTCACAGATTTCCAAGGAAACAGGATGACCCAGTGTCAGCATGGAAGTATATCAAGGACAAAGCGCAGTCATGATCCCACCTAGCTGCCTCTTAACACTTCTGCCTCATTGCCTTACTGTGCATGAGCGAGAGGACCTGACTGAGCATGCGCATAACTCCTGCTGTCCACCAGCTGATGTGTTTTCTGCTTCTAGCAGTGGAGCTGTACACTCGCCATGAGGTGGTGGTGTGTGTTCCTCAAAGCACTGCTATCAGTAGTACTTGTTACTGGAATTATCAATCTATGTAAATACTATATAGCCCAAGTAAATACAAGTTATTCTCACTTTGAAAATTCACACATTTTGCAAAGACTATATAAAATGAGTTCATACAAAAACTACTGTAATATTAGGGGTGAGGGGGAAGTCCTCATAAAGTTCTAGGAAATACAGGAAATTGCTTTAAATACCTTTGAGTTCTCGTTTTTATATAAGGGCAAATTAAAAATCATAATTTAGGCATTATGGCTGTGATATTTAGAAGAAACAACAGAAGTCCATCAGCAAATGGCTACTTTAAAATTGAAAGATCTTGGCCCCTACTGAAAAGGGATGGAATTAAGTGTTTGTCAATATTTGTATTATTGTTAGGATTCTCTACCTGAAATACTGAAGTCAACTAACAGACCAGCTAACATCTCCAAATATGTTCCTGAGTCAGCTTCCATTGAAATATAAAATTAAGAACTGCTTTGAAAATATTATGGGTCAGTGTCTTTCACTTTGGAAGTAGTTCCACTTGTTCATATTTCCAGTTACATTTAATATGTAAATACTACCACATTCCATACCTGTTGGAACCAAATTATATACATTTTGCATTAGAACAGAGTAACGCTAAAGTCATTAATCTACTCTGGAGAACTGAAGGGCTTTTTAAGCAATCAGTCAATCCTGACATAAGTTTAATGCCACAGATCATATCTTGAGCTTCTAGCATCCTAAAACTTCATTAATCTCTGTCTTAGAGGCAGCAAAGCCTTATTCATGGACTTATTTATAGTAACTATTTATGTTTCACACATTCACTTGAATCTTGCATCAAGAGGAGTGATTTGTGGTAATATTTTTGATTTTATAGTCTTTATGATAGATATTCTGCTTTAAACTGAAATAATGGTTCTTCATAGCACTGTAGAATTTCGTGTGAGGGAGAATATGACCCCCTAATTCAGAATAAAAGTATCTCTCCTGGTCTAAATTAATATTCTGGAGCCATTTTGCAATCCTAAAATCCTCTTTTTTTTTCTAGGTTGGGTTACTATTAAAACTATGGGCTAATAAAATATCTTTTTGACTCTTACTAACAATTTTTTCACTTAATATCTTCATTTTGATGACATTTGGCATTTTTTGCTTACTTGAAATTCTTTCCCAGGTGTGTGGATTGTATCAATGTCAATTTCCAAGTTTATGGTATACAACACAAATACTCCTCAGTTTTCAATGGATTACATCCTGACACATTCTTTGTAAACTGAAAATCCGAAAATATCCTTAAGTTTAAAATACATTAAAGACATTTAAGCCCGCAAGTATCAGAGTTCAGCAAAACAGCCGGATCTAGTTGGCTTTTTTTGGCCAGGAATTGAACTCAGGACTCACACTTGCCAAGCAGGCGCCTTGCTGCTGAGCTACATCCCCTGCCCCCAGTGGAGTTTTATCTGTAAACTCTCCCCATACCCTGAAGAGCTGGGAGCTGTCTGTGCCGGCTCCACCTGCCCAGCAAAGTGAGATTACACCTCCCCGTCTGTGAACAGACCAAAAATTCTTACTTTCTTTTGATTGTGTATCACTTTCCCGCCTGAAACTCAAAAATTGATAGCTGAACTACTGAAGAACATCTATATATAATAGTTTATGCAAGAAGATGTCACCAGAGAGGAAAATGAGGTGGAAGGTATACAGGATCTCTCTTTATTATAGCTAATAAATGTGGTCACTCTACATGAATCTCCAAATAAAAGGTCAAGAGTTGACTGGAAAATACTGTACTATGGGGGAAATTATGGGCTTTGCCTCTTGGAGCCTCTTGGTGTTCCCGGCTCTGAATCGCAGCCAAGCTGTGGTCTGTTCTAAGCATACTTGCGCCAAGGTAAAATGCAGATAATTTCCTGTGGAGATGTTGTAAAGACTAAATGAGATAACTTGCAGTTAGGAATCAAACGCAAGGGTTAAGTCTAAGAAATTATACATACCATTATTATTTGCATATCTAGGCTATGTTTTTTAACCAATTTAATACACATTTTAATTCAAAGACCAAATTACATATTCCAGCTCTAAGTTAAATGAACAAATACTATCTTTAAGCAAAATCTCATCTTACCACAGGCTTGCAAATACAAATAAGGAAGTAAAAATGAGTCAAAAGAGCATCACAACAGAAAAGTCTAAGGAGCATGCTAAAAGACCTTTTGGAAGAGTTAAGATTCTTAAATTAATCAGTGAGTGACATGAAATTATGCCTTGCTCTTAATGCCAAGTACAGAAGAAAAAACATGAGAACTGGTGTAGGGCGAGTGCAACTCTTTTATGGAATCTGGAATTGTGCTGGAAGGAAAGCATGAGATGCAGATAAATAAACAGCAGGATCCTAACATCTTGAGTAGGCAGCTTAAATATGGAGTAAAAACACACACCATCTTAATTTGTATTTCCATAACCACACACTTCAGTTTCATGACATTGAGTCAAAAAGCAGTAAGCTCCTTTGGGTGTTCTAGAAGGTGAATAAAGGGGTCATTATGGAGGCAATGGATGGAGAGAGAAGCCAGTGTAGTGCAGGAGACCAAGTCAGAAGAGATCTGCCTGATTCCAAAAGAAAACAAAACAGGCACTGCTGTGGTAGACTTGGGAATTCTTTGTATTACTTTGATCAGTAATAAGATTAGATAACTGAGAGTGTCAGTCATCATATTCCAGAAGGAAAGGAAAATATTTGTGTCAGAAAGTTTGTGATGACTTCTAAAGAATCTCGTCCAAAGGATGTGTCATATATTTTAACACCTCCTCACTCAGGTATGGGAAGTCAAGTTTTGGCATGCAGAGTCTCTCTAACGCTCCAGTGGCTTGCATATTTCTTTCTCTAAAGAAGCCAATTACAAACAATGCTATTTCATTAACTTATACCCAGTCATATATTTTTTAAACACTATCAGAAGATTATTCCACTGGGAAAAAGAATTTCCTTTAGCAATGCTATAAAAATTTCGCAGCCCTATTTCAGAGCTGGTCTTAAGACACTGCACAACCTGATTCAGGATCTTGCATAATTATTTTCATTTCCCATCTCAGATTTTAAGAGTCTTACAGAGATAATTGCCACTTCAATGTCTTTCTTATTATTCTTCCATAAGAAAAAAAGAACAGTTTTTAGTACAAACCTTAGCTTTAAGTGACCAGCTTTGGAAATACTTAATGTAATTTATGTTGTCTAAAAGCAAGAGATGACAGCTTTCATCCTTCACCTGAAAAGTTATTTGCACAAGCAAAGGTATGATCCTGGGATTCCCATGAGGACTTCTGTTCACACTTAGACAAAACCTGACTTGCCACTGGTAGCACACAAAGGACCTGTGTGGTGACACATGCACCGCTAGGTGTGGGAACTCCCTCCTGAGTTCCCCGCGTCCTTGATGACCTGTAGGTGCCTCTCGCTAAATAACCGCAGAGCAGAATTTCACTGCTGTACTTAGCTCTTCCACTTTTGTTTCCTCTTCCACTCACTCTAAATATTTGTGGAACATCTATTATTATATTAGAAATACTGTACACAAAATGCCTCATTTCAAGCTCGACCTGCCACGGATCCTTTGTGTTCTACGGTGATATATTCAGTAGGTATTTACTGGGAGATTTTCTGTTCCCCAGGCACATCTGCATTCCAATTTTACTTTCCTAGTCCTTGGTCTAAATTTTATACTTCAGTGCTCTGTGAATGTTACAATTCTGAAAAATCTGTTGCTGAGGGGGTTTCTAGGATACTCACATCATGGAAACGAGAAATTTTTCGAGAGTGATAGATTTCAAAGGTAGGTGACATTGCCCTCATGTGCATTTCTACTTTTATTTACATTGCAAATGACTTTCTTTATTTTTGCAAAAGCGTAGGCGGAACCTACTGGAAAGCACATCTGGAGTTATGCCATCAGTCAAGAAGGCAGACAGCGCAGTGAATGCGTCTGCTCCAGCGTGTTGGAGTATCTTTTTATGCACACAGGAGTTACTCCTGGAGTTCTTTGAATTGTGGTATTATAAGATAGTTATCAACATTTTTTACAGGTCACCGATTATTTTTCTTAGAGTTTTTGTACTGGGTATCGAACTCACAACCTCACGCTTGCCAGACAGGCACTTATGCCACTGAGCTAAACCCCTGGCCCTCATTTTTTTATTTGTATATGTTTTCTACACACAATAAATACATTCATTATGGGGAACTGATATGTGTATGTATTGCACCTTGCAAATGACTTCTAAAGAAACTTTCATCTTACTCACCTTTGCACTATAAAGTCTACTATGACAAAACATACAATTTTAGGCACATTATTTATCATACTTATCATTGCTCAAAAATAAAAAAGTCCTAGTCTTGTTCACCTGGTTCACCAACTTCTCAATTATTCTCAATTTAAACGGTGAGTTTAAATGGGAAAACAAAGAAATGCAGGAGATCTAAAATTTGCTTTTCCTTCCTTAGTTCTTTTCTTCGTATTTCCTAACCAGTCCAGAGACAACCTACCTTTAAGTAGAATTAGAGAAAGCTTAATCTATATCCACATCTTTAAGTATGTGACCTTCTTGAAGTATACATATGCACACCCCTTACAAAGCGAAGATGGATTTTAGTACACATTCTCTTCCGCCTCACTGAACAACAGATACTTCCTGACTTATGATGGGGCTTCATCTTGATAAACCCAAGATGAGATGAAAAAATGCAAGACAGTGAATTTAGCGCACCTAACATACTGAGCCTCATAGCACGGCGGCAGAGCACACTGAAAAGAGTGTCATTTTCGCTTTGTGATCGCATGGCTAACTCACAGTGGCTGAGACTTCCTGCTGCCACCAAGCTTCCAGAACAGGTCCACACTGACTATCATACCACCAGCCCTGGGAAAGAGCAAAGTTCCAAGCATGTTTTCTATTGAACGTGTATTGCTTTGGCATGACTGTGGAGCTGAAAAGAAACCACAAATAGAACCACCAAAGTGAGAATCATCTGTTTTTTGAAGTTGATGGTATTAAACACTTCCTTTCCAAGAGCTGAGGATATACTCACCTTTCAGAATTAATCCCTTTTGGAAGGACTTCCATCTCAGTGTTGTTGTAAAACTATTCAAGGATGGAAAACAAGTTATATTTAACATCAGATTCATGTGAATCCAAAGTAATATTAGTGCACTGCTAATATTACTCAAATAGACAAATATTTGTAGATGAAGCAGATAAAGTCATCAAATATATGGACTGCGTGATGAATCCTTTGATTACATCTATCCTTGGTAACAAACAAAGCATGTTTGGAACTCCAGTGAAACCAGTGAGAAACTAGTTATCAATCGACCAAGGGACAAAGCTTCTGACCTTGTCTCACAGGAATGCACCAGAGATCAGCTAAAAACCAGCTGTCTGCTGTTGAACGTGCCCAAGGCATGAGCTTTTGATGTCACCAACTCAACACCCTGCAAACTGCCCCTGAAGAGGTACAGTGAGTCTCGACATGCAAAAGAACCCCCAAAATTCCCTTTCTCACCATCTATTCAACAAAGAGTCTCTACTCTCCCTTCCATTAAATTCCCTAGCTACCAACCAGCCCATCTGGGAGGCGGATAAAGTGGGACTTCTGTTTCTAAGACCCAGTGCCCTCACCGGAAGTTCTTTCTTTTTTCAAAAACCTGGTGTCACAACATAGGTGCCTATGCGTGACAGCCAGCCAGTCCTGACTCAGTGTCACTCCTAGACTTGACCTGGCATGACACGGACATGAAAACAGTTCAAGATACCCTAAATCAGCAATCAGCATTGTCTTTGACACTGAACAAGTAAACATAATTTGAGCATGGCCATGCTCTAATGGACTCATTTCACCTGACAGACGGACAAACCTGCAATGATAAAGCCAGGGCACCTGCCCTTGTTAAGTCCTCAATGATCCATGCAGTTGCTGACTATTCTGTTAAACAAATATAAAGTTAATTTCTAGTAAGGTCATCAATATGTAAGTTGCATAAATAAGATAAAGAGAATGAAAATGATGGTGATTTTAGCTCTTTTCTGTCCTGGAATTAATGATTCTAATGACACTTTTAGAAGGCACAATTCCTTAAGGCCAAAGAAAACTGGAAAAAGCCAACAGTTATACAGTTTTGGAAATGAAAATCAGGCAGACACTGGCCACTGGGCTGTTGGATCTGACAGAGCATGGGAGGAACATGGGCAAGAAGCAATCCACTCTGCATGACAGACGATGGGAGTGGGTGACACTTCCGGAGACCTGCCGAGGGAATCATGCAGTGGAGTGAAAAACATGAGAACTGGTTGAAATCCCTTAATGAAACTACCTGACACCCCAAACACATTTCCCTTTTTGGCAGAAGACTGACTTATTCCCTGTGCAGATTGGCTCCTTGAAGAGAAACAAAAACAAACCCTGAAAACACATGCACTGACACATCAAGTAGAGTAGGGAATGGTAACAGTCCTACTACAAGAGAGGAATTAGAGTGGAAACGTTCACATTTAATGCTGAGGGTTTGGGTCTTGCTCCATTTGCTTCTCAGTTCGTGGAACTGGCACTGGAGATTTATAGACTCAGACAAGAGTTCAGGGCAGTAGTGTTTTGTGTGTTGGTTTCGGCAGTACTGGGATGGAACACATACTTCATACTGAGCTACATCCCCAGTCTTTTAAAAATTATTTTTATTTACAGTTTTTGCTTATTTTTAGTTTATTGATACATGTCTAAAGTACATGATTAGATTCAAGGTGGGCAATTGCTACATGTATAGGGCATTTCTTAATTCTATTTTTAATCTCATCCCATTTCCTCATTCTCCCCACCCTGCATCCCTTGGACCACTTGATACATGCATGTATGCATGTATTTGTATTTTGTATATGTTTGTAATGCATGATGATCATGTTCCTTATGGGGACTTCGCATGTTTACACAGTGTTTCACGGTCTTCCCCCGCCTCCACGATAAATAAATCTCATTTCCCTCTGATCCCACCACCATTTCCCAGGGTGGTTTTGAATTTGCAATTCTCCTGCCTCAGCCTCTCAGACTGCTGCAGCCCTAATCATGCCTAGTTTTGATTTCTGTTTTTAAAGGCATTGACTCAACCAGATAGTTTGCAAAATACCATGGTCAGTAATCCTGTCCAGGGGCATGGGATACTCAATCAGCTTTTAAGTGGCCAACTTGAATTTTGGATTTAGAGAAGACAATGAAGCCATAGAGGCATATTTCAATTATGTTAAGTCACAAAAAATTTATCTCAGATGCTGGCATTCCTCCATAAATTCACTGGTGTGTGATTCACTTCACACACACAGAACTATCGCAGAGGAAGACAAAAAAGTTCAGGAGGAGGGGATTGATCCCAAGACAGTATTGAAGAGAATTCCTAGGAAGGGGACTGAAGGGGATCCCCAAGGTGACAGTGCAGCTGCAGTCCTTTGGGGGGCAGTGCAGAATGTGGTGGGCCAGGAGATTCCTCCAAGGATTCCCTCAGGAATAGGCAACTGTGGTAAGAAAAGATTTACACACTCTGAGGAACAGAGATCAATGGTACACATGGATCAGTGGCACACATAAAAACTGAGTAAACCCAAAGTAATATAACTTCCAGTGAAACACAAAAGGGCCAGAAAGGAAATGCAGTCATAATAGATTCCCAGTTCAGCAGTGAAAAGATTCCATAACCCCCTCGAGGTGCTCATTGAGTTTGGAGGGGGTACAAGTAGGATAAAAGACAGGATGGAATGATAGGACGTGTCTATGTATGTCTTGGTTACTTTTCTCTCATTGCTGAGACAAAATACCCAATGCCCAAAATGAAGGAAGGAAAGGTTTATTTAGCTTACTGTTTGTGAAGGTTTCAGTCCATAATCAGCTGGCTCCAAGGCAGGGAGCCATGGCGAGGGGCAACCATTCTTGGTGGTGGAAAACAGCAAAAAAACAAGAGGAAAAGAGGAAAAGAGAGAGAGAGAGAGAGAGAGAGACAGACAGACAGACAGACAGACAGACAGACACACACAGAGAGAGAGGCAGAACAAGCCTTTTTCCCTCCCTGATATTGCATGCGGCTATCCACCACAGGGTGAGCACTCACACCTATAATCCCAGCATTGGACCATGAGTCAGTCACAAACTCCAGAAGCACACCCCATGACTGCAGGAGGTTTTGTAGGGACATCCAGACACAAACTATAACAATATCTCACAATGGCAAGAAAAAAAAAAGCCTTCTATTCCACACTGAGAAGTCAACTGACAATTCTTAAAAGCAAAGGATCAAGAAGTAGCAAGATAAGCATGTTATGTGAAGATGTGAGGGCAAATTCTAACAGGATCAGTTAAAAGGGCAGGAAGTGCCTGTCCACAAGGAACGTGAAAGGTTAGGCAGAGGGAAGTGGGGTGAACTGTGTTTGTGTAGCAAGTCTGAAAGATGTATTTGCCTTTTAAAATTATGTGTGAGATTAACTCAGAACCAAATGACAATCAAATGTAAAAGCATGAGGAAATGAAAGAATATTTCTTGATGGTTGTAAATGTCTTGCTTCTCTAACAATGTCTCGGCATGCTGTAGAATACATTTTTAAAACGCAGGCTGGGCCCACGCCAACTGTGAATTACGAGGTAAATTCAGTACATGTCAAAGGGCAGTAACTCCTGTCCAGTTAGACGTGCTGAGTTTGTGTCTCAGGACACCAAAGAATGGACAGAAGGACAAAGGAGGGTAAGAGCAGGGAAAGTTTACTAAGAGAAAGCTCCTGGGGAAAGGCAGGAGGGTCCTGAGAGGGCTGCCGCTGGGTTACCTGGGGTCACACTGTACTTAACCTACAGGATTCCAGCACAGTCCGTGGCTCCTGCTGACCCAGTGGGAAAGCAGGCAGGCAGCAAGGGCACACGGGCTGAGGGAGGAGAGTGAAGGCCTTTCTGGAAAGGCAGGAGTGGCCGGAGTGCTCAGTCACCTGGCTGGCTGCGCTGTCTCTGTGTGTGGAACTGTTTGGCCTCACCGGGCCGGAAGGTGCGGGTTACAGCACAGCTCTGGGCTGAGCTGCCCTTTCTTCTGGGGAGGCTGCAGGCCTGGCCGTGGCTCCTCTGTCCCTGGGCCTCGCTTCCATCAGCTGGGTCCGGGCTGCAGGCTGGTTTGCAGCACCTCTGTGCTGGCTCTGGCTTGGGCCTGGTCCCTTTCTAACTGCGATTCATCTCTGTCTCCCTTAGCTGTCTGTAATAATAATTTTCCCAAACTGTTTCTATGATGCTTATTCATATACTATATTCATATATATATATATTCCTCCAGAACAAGGTAAGTTATCAGAAAAGCAGGGCAATATACCTACATCTTTAAATATCTTCAACAGAATAGCTCATTGGCTAGCCTTCAAAAGTCTATGTTGAAAGAATTAAAGTGAAAATGGATGAAAGTTTTGAAAAAAAATACTGTTCATAATTTTAATTGCTGAAACTTATTCTAGAGACCAACTCCATCATGTTTAGTTTGTTATATTACTCCAAACTATTTCAGCTTCAAGGTAGCTATGAGTCAAATGTCAAGTTCTGAATTATTGTGAATTTTACTTACAATTCTTACGTAAAATGCTTTAAAATGGTCTATGTGTTTTATTCTTCCTATAGGAGCACTGATTGTTCATTTCTAAATACAGATCACAACATCTATAAAATTCCTTCTTAGGTACCAAGGGATTACTTAGAACAAAAGGTATCAGTAAAATGGAAGCCAGACATGACAGTCATATGAACGATCATGATGTCGGACGGGTAAACATTGTGCTGAAAAATGTATTCACAGCTCTTTCTAAGAGTTTAGTCTCTACAGAAACTTTATAGTTTCTCTGGTGCAATAAAATGCTGTCAACTCGAGGCCCCTTGTGTAAATATACACGTGCACTGTCCATTTTAATGAAATCTAATCATTTAACAAGTGCTGCAGACTGCAAGACAGGTTGCAGTACTTGAAATACCCTTTCAGTGTTCTAAATACTACAAAAGTTCTGAGACCAAAATCTCCTTTCTTCCTGTATGTAAACATTGATTTTGAAACAAATTTTCACAAAGATGTTTTTACTCACTCAAAGGAGTTTAATACAGCAATATGGGAACGCAGTGCAATTGTTATGAAGGTGGAAAGCTTTATAAAATCTTGAGCCTATTGTGTTGGTGATGTTTTTCTAATGAGATGAGTACTCTAAATACTCCTCCCAGTAAGTTTACTCCAGGCAAGCTCCCCATGTAAGGGTGCGAACCCCTAATTGGAGCCATGGGAGTTGGCTGGAATCTTTCTTAAACTGAACATGAAAGCAAATTCGGCCTTCAGTTAAGACCTTTCTTTCCAGGCTGTGAACAAGGAAATAATCTCCTGGCAAATGCCTCCCCCTTCTTCTCTTCCTCTGACTTCAGTATTCACTGAGTTGCTTTGTTCTCTGCATCCTGCATAATTAATAACTACTTTGGCGATCAGTCATGCATTCCAAATGGCACCTCAGGCTCCTAGTGTCCTTATAACCCTCCCCGGAAGCCAGCCACAAGGGCCAGCACCCTGACAGGGCTGCAGCCAGACAGAAAACAGGGTGAGGGAAGCAGTCCCTCAGGTCATAATGTGCCTGCCACACAGGAGAATGCCTGTCATGTACAGGGTCACACCATTGACTGTCACCATTCTATCTTTTGATACAACTTTACTCTCAAGAATTAAAAAAAGAATCAGTATCCAAATAAGAGTCGGTAATTTTACGTAGTTTTAAAAGATTTAGTATCATAAAATAATAAAGCGGCTTTGATAGGGGTTCAATGAGATGAGTTCATGCGTTTCCCTTCAAGCCACTTTTCTAGGCAACAAAGTAAAAGGTAAAAATAGGTGGCATGGTAGCTATCGCATCTATTTCTCTTTGTTGAAACAGAAAAATTCACTAAGTGGAAAAGGGAGTAATAAATTGTCATATATACTATCTTATTCTCCTTAAAAGTTAATATTAAAACACTTAAAATACATTATTCAATAACCCACTTAAGAAAAATTAGTGGTAGTTTAATCGTTTTTATGATGTTCACAAGATTGGAAGAAGAATAAAACCTTGAAATTTCATAAGCATTTAAAAATATATTATATACAGTAATATCCCCAAGAAAAATAGTTGTATATGTTAAAGAAAAAAAAAACACTGGAAAGGGTCAGATTTGGGTTTGCATATTGTTTAAAATAGGTGTAGTTATATGAATTCATTTTCCGATAAAAATACGTGGATGGTTTAGACATTTCTCACAGACAAATGAGACTTTTACAAGGTATTTTGATACTGGAGGAAAAAGATATGATTTCCAGCCTCTGTAGATCTCTTAGCATTTTAAATAATAGTGCTTATGCCACCCTACAAAGACTCCAGCATATATAATCTATTATAAATTACTCTGAAATTAAACAAGAAATGTGCTTTTCTGACGGCTGTGAAGTATGCTTGTGCTCTCGCTGTGTGTGGGCTGCAAACAGAAACAATCTTGTGCTGTTTTATTTCAGTTTTGCTTCATTTCTTCCCAAACAATCTCTCACCGCTAATCTACAGGGCCATTTTCTCTGCCTCTCTCTTTTAGCAGGAAGGAAAAAAATTGAAGACATTATTAACTCCTTCCTAACAATCATAAAAGCTAAATATATACCATGCAAGAACAATTTGCATGAATTTATTTTTTATTATTGATCCATGGAGTATGATTGGATCCTATTTCTATAATTAATTTTCTAAAATAGCATTAAATGCTAAAATATTAAATTTATTTCATAAATCTTGCACCTTTAAAAAAAATTACAACTACCTGTAACTTCAGGCCAATGTCTCATGCCAATATTTCTGAAGCTAGAGTCAGCCTATAATACCAACTTAATATTGGTAAATAGAGACATAAATTTTATTTGTGACTTATTCTAAAACACCCAGGAATCCAAAATTTATATTGAGCTCATAAAATTATACAGAGCATTGCATGTATTATAAGACATACAGAATTATTCAATATCCTCTGGATCATGACTTTCTTAGCATCGGGTCCCCTGTGATACGTGCTATCACCTCTGAGCTGAGGAGAATGAGCAAATCATCTTACAGGGTTAAACACACTTTCACTAACAACTTATAAAAATAAAAAGTAATGACAAAAGTTGTCCATGAAAACTATTAACTAACAGATTAAGGATTCACCTGTCAGACCCATGTGATCAGAATCACTGAAAATGAAAGTTGGAGAAGAATTGGACATCGGACCCTACTTCCACAGAGATGGCAGTCTTCCCTCCACTTGTGCAATGTAAGACATTCTAAAATAAGCTTCCTATGCAATTTGTTCTAGAAAAACCGTAACAGGACTTAAAAGTTGTCTGTGTAGGAGCAGATGCAAAATATTCAGTGTTTTTTCATCAGAACAGGGAAAACTGCTCATACATATACACATAAATGGTGATTAAAAGTCTGTACTGCACTCTTATAGTTGTATTATGGGTATTTCTCAAGCATTCTAAAAACCTCTTTTGGAAGGAAGAAAAGAAAGAAAGAAGGAAGGGAGGGAGAAAAGGAAAGAATGAAGGGAAAAAGAGGGGGAAAGAAGAAAAAGAAAAACCAGGGCAGGTTTTTATCAAGGAAGTTATACAGCTCAGCCTTCCAGGAGCAGGACAATGCTTGGTGTCACTACTCTATGTTTACAGCTTTCTAGCTTATGAATCCTGACTGTCTGTTCCGTGGCAGCGACAAAGGTAACATGCCACCAGTGTGAAGTCAGTTCAGTTCTCCTTTGGTTATGGAGAAATCCAAGGAAAAATGGAGCTCTATGAAATTCTAGGAAATGACTGCCTTTCCATACAATCTAACTGAGCAGATGTGGCGTGGCTGTGTCCTGAGCACTCACAGAACACCTTAAGATGGGAAGTTAAGACTCGCAGAGTTTTAACATTTTGATTGTTACACAAAAACCAACCGTGGGGTCCACAGCACGCCAGGCCCTATTCTGCAGTGGGAGGCTTGAAGGCAGCAAGACCACAGCCTCCAGGGAAGGAGCCAGCAGGCTCATAGGAAAGCTCAGCCAGGACAGAAAGCAAACACACAACACAAGGAAAGCCTGGGAGCTGATGGGGCTTGGAGCGGGGAACCTGCCCCTCAGCCACTGCGGCAGAACCTTCAATCCACCCTCGGAGAGGCACACTGGCTGCCTTTCGGCTCTCATTTATCTGACTCACAGATAAGATTGATGGATTGCTGGCCTGCTAGTAAGTGTGAGAGAATGCGTGGAGGGAGGGATGTCATTTAGCAATACTGGATGATAATTCAAAACATGCTGCGAGGCTGAAAAGCATAAGGGCTCGTCGAAGTGTCACTCGTCAGCTGCTGGCGCCTTCAGGCCGTTGTGCAGTGCGGAATAGAGAGCGCTGGATGAAGTCAGGACAGAATTGTGGGGCAGTTGTCAGAGGAAATTGAGCCAAAGCTTACGTGATTTTAAAATTTGTCAATATATGAATAGCTTCTCAAAAAGCACACTTTGGAACCCAAATCAACAAATTCCTCTTAGCAAGCAGTGCAGGACTGTACCTTTGTGGGGTCTCGTTTATGCTTCCCAGGGTCTGAGGTTTAGTTTCCTAAAGGGGTCCGATGAATCATAACAGCTCCCATGCCATCTAACCACGAATCCGCAGCCCAGGCCCGGTCACATTAGTACCCAGCTGGAGCACAGTGCACAGCCCCCAGAACTGGCAACAGTCCACCCACCGGAGCCCGCACGCACAACACCCTAGACTAGGGCCGACCCACATAGCAGGTGCCGAATTCAGTGTTAATGACGGACCTAAGGCATCTCCCTTGCAGTGTCTGACCTCAGGCACCGAAAAGCTCTGACCACAGATAATAATAAATAATCTCTCATTTGCGGGGAAAGCCTTTCTTAGCAGTAAGTGTGGGGCACTTTCGGAAGATCCTTTTGTGGTTCTTTATCTTATCGTGAGGCTGGTGAAACTGATAGGCATTTATGGATGTAAGGGGCCAGTGGCTGTGTGTCACTGGCTGGGGTGATGAAGGTGTATGATGGATCCAGTATTCAGGTATTTATGGAGAGACCATAACCTGCCCTCTGAGCCGGGTGCTATAAACATTCTGTAGTGTTGTCTTTTCTAATTTCACTGAATGCATACCACTTTTCATGTTATATAACCAGATAACCGCTGCAGTCATAAAGTTATAAAAAGATAAAACCTTCAGTAGAAACATATAGGCATTTTAGCTTTCATGTTTTGTCCTGTAGCAGGATAGTTGATTATTTATACACACTTCAGTTAATATAACATGAAGAGAATAGTTCACTTATGATGCAAATAATCTCCTTAAGTTCAGTTTTACAACAGGGTTGGAATGAATAAAACCCACTATTATATTTTATAATAAAATTTAATGATTCATTATTCAAATATTAACAAACTTAGCGACCAAAAACTCACACTGAAAATGTAGGTCATATCACTTTGTGGAAATGTAGTCCTGGATTCCAAGGCCACATTCAGTGAATTAAACTAAATTATAAATTCTGTGAATCAGGATACGAAGAAAATGGTTTAGGTTCTTAGTAGCTTTATTCTAGCATGTAATTAAGGTATCAAAGTATTACTTGTCAATAGTGTTTCTAAGATAGAGTTCTTTGGCTGCCTGTAACACTTTTATATTATGAATTTTATTCAATTTAAATTTTAAAAATAATTTATAACATTTTAGAGAGATTTCCTTCATTATCGACCATATGCGATGAAAGAGTCTAGTATTACTAAAGGAACAAATTACCATTTTCAAACTTATATTTGCAATTTAATGGTTCTTTTAAACTGTATCCCTAATAGTTGAACTGCATTTTCTTTACTGAGTTGTCTAAAAATATTCCAGTAAACTTGGAGGTAAACAAAAAGTGAAGCTGAGATAACAATGCAAATATAATGGAGTTAATTACTGATTTCATAAATATTTTTAATTTGCTTCAGCAGTTGCTCGGGGGATGTATAACACTTTTATACCCAGCAAGAGTATACGTCCTAGCAAGTACAACTAATTGACCAGATCAGCTGCCAAAACTGTTAAAGATGGGCTGGGGATGTAGCTCAGTGACACAGGCACCTGCCTGGCATGTACAAGGTCCTGAGTTTGATTCCGGTACCAAGAAAAAAAAACTGTTAAAAATACCCACTTTTGACTCCTTTAAAATGTGTCATTATATTCAAAGATATACTAAATGATACAACATATATTTTGTGAGAACTTCTAGATTATGATTATAAGTAGGATGTGATAAAAACAGCAAGAGTTTTCAATATTTTTGTTGTAATAAAATAAAGAGATGCAATTTTTAAATAACACATAAATATCATAAGAATATCATTATTATACAACATACAATTATAATTAAGTAAAATGGAAATGTTTCTTAAGTTTCATGGAAAATTTTAAAAAATTCCTTTTTGGAGGTCACAAAGACCATGAATATTATGCAAGCAGGCTAAATTTTAAGATAAACAGGAAAAATGAGATAATTGTATTTAATTATATTGACAATATATTCATTTGAAAAAAATAGTAAGTTTCATCTTCTGTAGCAAACAAAGGTGAAAAGAAAAATGTCAGGTTTATTTTTATAGATGACTTATCTAAAAATAAATTTTTGGTAGGTTCAGAGACAAATGATGCTACTTTAATGGGGAAAATTAAATAATCACATGTAACTATGGATTTTTAAAGCAATACACATATATTTGGTCAAAACCTCAAACAGTGCTGGCTTCCTCACTCTCCAGTATGTTCATTCCCAAAACTACACATTAATTTGGAAACCCTAGAATACTGCATGACTTTCAAAAATTACATCTTTAAGTAAAGACTAATATTTACTAAAATGCAAAAGAATATATTGGAGTCGCCCAAAATTTTGGAATACAAAAAATATTTAATAAAATAATAAATTTGATTATTAGTATAATTTACACTGCAAATTAAGTCATAGTGGCATTCAATTTTATGGTAATTCCTAAATGATAAGATATTAATACAAAACACAAATTTTCCTATTTTTCTCAAGCGATAACCCCTGTATGGTTTCCTACCAATGCCGAAATACCATGAGCCAAGGGTTTAACTTTGTAAATGTAAAAACACACAGTTTATTACATTGATAAGGTGCTTAACACTGCTAGCTCTGTATGTGAAAATCTCTGCTTTGTTTAATAGAGCAGAATTTGTGGGGGTGGTGAACTCAGGCTGAGGAAAGGTTTAGTTTTCTGATTCCCATGTTCAGGAGGGGAGAATCAAGTAAAACAGCAGCTGACACAAGTTAATCGCGGCTCCCAGCAAGGTACTCACCGGCGCCACGATGCTGTAGTGGATGCAGAAGCCCGGCTCTGCAGGGAAATACTCGTCGGATACAAATCTTATCCTGATTTGGTTTCCTTTGGAAATCTGCTTTCCTGGCACAGCCCCAGAGCCACACCAGCGGCCCAACACACTTCCGTCACTGGGCTCCTCCACTTCTACGAAGTCGTACCTGGAACAGGACAGGGGAGAGACGGAGCGTCAGGGTCGCTCACAGTGACAAACAGCTCTCCAGCCTGCAGAGGAATCTATGCACTCCAGCGATGAGTTCATCTGAAATTCAGTCCAGCAATTGTAATGGTATAGTCGAGAGAGAGAGAGAAGGGAAGATGTGATGCCAGTTGAAGAAATATCCCGCAAAGTCCTCCTGGTTTGCTGTTCATGGATTCCTAATGCAATGAAGTGCCCCCTTTGGACGTCAGCATCGGCGTTCACCTCCTGAGTTACTCGGCTTCCCTTAACCCTGGATGGGGCAGGCACTCCAAGCTCACCTCCTGTTGTCACCGCCCTGCCCTTACCTCCGGGCAGCTACTCTTCCATCCCAGGTGCTTGCACCCCCTGGCTTCCTGCCCTCATCTGAGACTCGGGCCTCTCTGAAGTCACCTCGATGGGCACAAGTCCTTCACACCCTCCTTTGTACAGCACTCTCCTGGGAGGTCTCCTGGTTCTCCTCGTACTGACACATCTCTTTTCTTTTCATAAATAGGTTTTTAATATTAATCAATCAATCTACCTATGAGTCTCTCTCACCTGCTCTAAATCCATATAGTATTACAAACATAAGAAACAAATACTTGTTTTAAACAAATGTTAACTTCAATTTGGAAGATCTGGCTCAGAGGTACTTACGTGCAATAGTGTTGCCACAAAACAGGATGCTTTGGAAATCTCTAGAAACATTTTAGGGTGGTTCCATGATTAGGAGTGAAACTGGAAATGTAGGAGGCAAGGGCCAGTAATGCTCAAAACTGCAAAGTCTGGAGGTCCCACGTCCCCCAGGCTCCTCAGATGCTTCACCAGACATCTCATTCAGGTCAGAGTCTTTCCATTATTTATCTGGGTCTGGAACCTGACATTATCTCATGGCTAGACACATATATATGTTGTACTGCTTAAGTTTAAGCTAAAATTTCCAGAAATGGAAGGGCACCTATCTCAAGTAAATGAAGAGAAGACTTTGTATTTTGTTTGGAACTTTTCCAAGAGTTACTCATTACTCTGGAGCAGCAGGTGACCAGGAGAAACACTGGTCACACCCCCGGCCTCATAATCAAGACTATTACACATTCCTATTAGTCTATATCTACAGCTACCACATTCACAGTAAGTGTGCTTAAGAGTATTTGACCACTTCCTTCTACTTTTCTGGTATAACTGTTAATGTGCGCTTACGTCCTGACATACATTACTTTAACAGGAATTAGTTCCTATTATTTGAGATGCATATAACATCCAGGCCATTACATTTATTTTCTAAGCAACTGCACATACAAATAGATGACAGCTTCTGTGAAATTAGAATACTTTATAAAGAGTACACTGCCCAACATTTGTTAAAAGGAAAGTCTGGCATTTTTGAAAACAACTATTAGATTTAAGTTACATTCTAGTGTATACCAGATAACCAAAATAACATATTTTATGTAATGCTGAATTCAAGGAAGAAAAAATGTGCTGAGATAGGGCAGGGCAGATCATGAACCAATTACATGGACAAATCCTCCTCCTCAGGGATCCCCAGAGCCCTGTGTGCTCGGAGAGCCCACATCCCTTATGTGAAGGCCATGATGCCTGACTCACAGAGATATTCTCAAATGAGAGTGCACACATGGGGTGCTGAGAACACTGGGACACAGAGGTGCAGGCAGTAAAGTTTTCTCCTCTAGTCTGCGTCCCTCCTACTCCTCAGACACCTACACTGCAAGATGAACTGGGAACAGGGAAAACAATGAATAAGAAAACCCAAATTAAAAGAATACCAAGGATGGAACCTCCATCATACGACACAAACCAGCCAGGATCCCCTTTCCCGCAGGAGAGAGAGAGGGCATGTGTGTGTCTGTGTGTCTCACTTGGAAGGGTCGGCACCGGAGAGGAGAGTCCAGTAGGGCTGATTTAAGTAGATGCTTCAGACATACCTGGTACAAATGTTTACAGTGATCCTGGCTATCAGATGGTAACTGCCACTGCACGGTTACCTCCCATCTGCTCTATGCCTGGGAGGTGACTGTCTTTTGTGGGTTTTCACCACTCATTCTGTAGATGCTCACAAAGCACTGACTTGGTATTAATTGCTGTGCTGCAGTCTCAGGAAACAAAGATGAAACCAAAGCCTCTCTGGCCTCAGGGTCCATAAAGGCATCTGTAAGAGCCCTGCTGCAAGCCCACTGTGGGAGACTACGGGACACTGGTGGAGGGAGGGGAGATTAGGCTCGCATTACAGAGGGCCTGACATCTGTCAATGAATAGTGACCAACCGGGGTGAAAAGGGAGAGACATGGCAATGCCTTCTAGCAAGAAGAAAATACATGCTCTGTAATATAAGAATGAAAGGATCAGGCATGGCCAGCCAGGAATAGAGGATGAGGAACAAAGAAGCAGACAGAGACCCAGGTGGAAAGGCAGGCGCAGGTGAGAAGGCTTTGGTTTTGAAAACTACCATGTCTGGATTGTACTTTGGAAATCAACCTTGTAAGCAGAAGTGGGTACAGTTTTGAAAGGCCTAAAGTTTCTTTAAAATATCAAGTCAATACATTAAAAAGTAGAATTTTTCACACACACACACACACACACACACACACACACACACACACACACTATCTGGGTTTGTCATTTGTCCTAAATTTGAAGATCTGGCAATAAGAAATCTCATGAGCTTTACTGTAACTCCAGGATGGTTCACCACCAAAATGGATGTCAGCTCCAGGAGAGGGGGTATCTTTGTTAAGTAGTTGCCTTTTCCTAGCTCCACAGGGCAGGCATAGAGTGAAGACTGCTTGGGTATTTACTGAGGGAAGGCAGGAGTCCTGGCCTCCAGGCCCACTGACTCTGTGGCTAAGTGGAACCGCTTGAGATGAGCCCTGCCCTTCCCGGTTTTGCAAATTCTCACCGGTTTTCCGTGCTTCTTCAGGATACTAGGTCTCTTCACATATTTATATTACTAGGCCTGGTTAGCACCGAGTGGGCTTCCCTTGAGGAGAAGCCCTTGGGCCTTCAGGCAGAAGAGGAAGGCACACATAGGATCATCACATATTTGAGGGACGCCAGGAACCTGTGAGGACTCCACCCTCGGTGATGACACAGAGCTACAGGAAGAGGGCACAGACACTAATGTCCACCAGAAGCCGAAGTGGTCAGTAGCGCTGGGCGTCAAAGAAAGATCAAAGAGCAGGAAAGCCAGAGAGCACCCGTCCATTGGCTTTGACCACTGTGAGGTAATTCTCAATACACAGTTTGGGCAGAACGCATCAAACCAAAAGGTCTCTGGAGAGCATTGTCGGAAGAGCTATTGTAGCCTTTCAAATACAGAAAGTATTGTAAGAGACAAAGATTCATACTCCAGAAAGCAAAATTAACAAGGCACACAACTGTCTTACTACACACAATTTTTATTTCTTTTTTTTAAATGAGTTTATCTGATTTGTAACTTCTTTAAATGTACTTAAGCAGGGTTTTCAACTACATGAGGACCTATCTGGCTTGCAAGTGCTAAGTCTTTACTAAAGAGCAAGCAAATCTCTGGGACTAAAGCTCGGTTTTCCAGTGCCTGCTGTAGAAGTCTTAAATCTGACCTCATCAGACCCCACACACAAAGACCACCAGCCCACAAATAAGAAAAAGGTGATGAATTCATGATTACTTATTTCCTGAAGATTTTGTACTCAATTTGATGCCATTTGAAGAACAACCTTTGTAACAATTTCTAGTTTTACAGCAAGACAGCTGGCAATGAATTCTCACATGCTCATGCAAGTCTGAAACAAACATTTATCCCAGTGCTCTAAAACCTCTACATCATTTTGCATTCCAAGAAGGTTACATGAAATGAACAGCTAAAAGCTTACCATGTTCTTTGTCTATAAAACAGAGAGGTTTAGTACAAGCTCCCAACTTCCGTGGTAAATGAGGCATTTCAATTTATTTTCAAGATTATTGTCATGCACTAATATACTTCTACAATTCTCTTCCTGATTCCAATATTAATAGTATGGTCATTTACAAGGATTATTTATTTATTAAGGTTTTGTTTTTCCTTAAAATAGCAACTGTCCTTGTTAAAAATGATGTGATTATAAAAATATCCTCTCTCCTCTTTCTTTTTCTTTCTTTCTCCTTTTTCGTTTCGTTTAAGATTGAGGACAATGCAAAACAGACCAAAGCTCAGGTGTCCCTGGTGGAGGACCTTACTGGGGCAGGGCTCGGGTTTGACTTCCATTACCATAGAGATACAGTAAAACACATCAACTGGGCGTCCACCTAGCAGAGTGCCTATGGCTCATTTTTACTACCTTGCACTTAAAACCGAAATGTCTATCTGTGTGCACGATGCTATCTGATGTCATGCTGCCTTTTAACTTATCAAGAACGTAGATCGAAGCTGGGAAAAGACTGCGCTGAATTCAGGCATCTTCCTTAATAATGTGAATTTTTTTTGGTTGTTTTTCTGACAATACCATTTGGAGAACCTGTGATTCATGCAAAAGTTCCTCAGTTGATGTACTATAAAATACAGCAAATCATCAAGTAGGGAATGAAGAGAGAAAACAATGGTGAACCAACTAACTGCAGGTTACAGAAAGGAAATGATTAAAGTAAGCAAATTTTACACATAAAACGCAATCATCATTACACCAGAAACCTGTCCCTGCTCAGGTGCCGGTCCTGGAGACACACTAATCCTCACCATACACCCTCAGGTATTAATTTTCAAGCAGCAGCCTCGCCCACATCAGTGTGTAAAGGATTTATTAAGCCTAGTTCACGGGCCAATCAACACCGCCTTCTCACAGCAACTTGATCCACAGCGCTAAGCCCTCTGCAATGACCACGCCCTCCCTGCACATCCCCCGGGGACCCAGGGAAGGTTTCTGTTCTTTTCTGTTTAACAAACAAGTCTGGTGCTGCAGACAAAATTTTCATTCTCATGTGGGAATCTAAAAACTGTAAGGAGGGAGAGGCTGTTTTCTCACTCCAAAGAACTGGGAGGAATATTCCCACAAAGTGGATTCGCCGGTAAATGTAACTGTCAGACCCCAGCTTTCTTCAGCAAAAATAAACCAACCCAGAAAAACAGGCTGTTTCTAGTCCATCCAAACTAAATCTCTGTCAATTAAATCTACCCCGTGAGTTATCAAACCTGACAGTCATGTGAAACCAAGCCAACAAGTGAATGTGGATTATAAAAAACGGCCCGCTCGGCAAGTGTCAACTGGAGTCGGAGCTTGTCAGGAAAGGTAATAAAATTAATAAGATGACAATTATTCTGCAGCATGTGTTGGCTTCTACTTCAGCTTAGGAAAACACAACTCACCCACAGAATAGAAGTTTTCGATTCCTCTTAGGACATCAAAACATTTATACTTAAATATTATTGAAAATAATTAGTAAAATTAATAATAATTATTAAACAATTTATGGCAGGCACCTTTGGGTGGGTGTTTTTCACATATTAACTCATTTAATGCTCACAGCACTCATAAAATGTTGATAATATTATCGTACCCATGTCAGAGTCACAAAATATAGAAAAGGCCAAGTAATTTGGTAACAGTTTCACCAAAGCAACTAAATGTAAAACCCCTTCAATTTTAAGAGGCAAACTCTGGAACCCAGGCTCCTAAGTGCTAAACCTCCTGTTTGCTATACTTTAAATATGCTTATCTGACTGTATTTTCTTCATTCTGAGTTTTGAGTGCAGAGAATACGAGTGCCTTTACTAAAATTGGCCAAATTGCCGGAAGTGCTGGCATACACCTGTAATCCCAGCCCTAGGGAGGCTGAGACAGGAGGATTGCTGCAAGTTCAAGACCAGCCTAGGTTACAAAGAGAGCCCAAGGTCAGCCTGACCCTCAACAAGGACAGCAAGACCCTGTCTCAAAAAGACAAAAAACAAATAAATAAATAAAAATAAAATTGGCCAAATGGTCATGTTCAATGACTGGAGACACTGCGGGCCATTACAAATAAAAGTAGTTGGTTATCTGAGCATATATATATATATATATATATATATATATATATATATATATATATCTTTGAAGCAATTAATTTGGTAATATTTATTATTGGGCACTCTAAATTATTTATGAAGACTTTTAAACCTACAGATGAGACGTGTAAATCAAATGAACAAGCAAGCTTTAGTGACTAACACAGGGCAGCAATTCTCCTGAAAACATGGGTTCCACCAGGGACAAGCAGTGAAAAGTGTACAGTGGGAAATTAGTAGTTTAAAATCATCCCATTACTGTGTAAAACTACTGAAATGAGTCAGCCACGAGCTCCATTTACAAACCTAGGAAAAAAGATGCAGAACAAATTAAAGGAAAAGGTGGTGCCAAAAGCTGTAAGAGATAAAGATAAAAATATAATTTAAAATTAAAACAAAAAGATGGTTCTAAAAGAGAAAGAGAATCAAGAACATAAGTTAGTGATGAGGAAAAGGATTTAACCACTCTGATCACATAATAAGAATATATTCAAAAGTTATATTTTATGAAGGTTCACATTGATTCTCAAAAAACAAATGCAAAAGATAATTAAGAAATTTACATTTACTGAGAGAGTTGTGAAAACGAACAGAAAAGTCACTCTAGAAGAAATTTAAAAGATTGCCAAACATTTATTAGTTAAAAATGATTAAGTAAAATGAGGTTTTGTAAGATAGTTCTATTGGACAGTAAAGAAATGTATATTCCCATGAGTAAAAATGACAGCTAGTCTCCCATTTAATGGCAAAAACTCCACAGAAAGCCTACATCTCACATCAAAGTTCTCTGAAATGGCAGTATTTGCTATTAAAATTAAGGCCTATTTCACTCATAAGTAGAAGGAACAGCAAAAATACCCCAAAATTTAATCAAACATTATCCATCAGTGGATTAAAAGATTAATACTTTTTGAAGCAGTGTGCATTTTGTTCATAAATGAAGATTAATACAAAAATGATCCTATAAAATATTAAAAGGAAAAAGCCTATGTGATAAGATTAATAAATATTGAATTAATGTGATGTTTAATCAGCAACTTAGGTAATAACTAAATAAACCAAACAGCAAGCAACTTTCAAATTACAGTGAATATTACTTAACAGAAACTCCAGACAGCACGTAAAATAAAAGTAGTTACTATCAATAAACTCAGAACAAAGAGGTAGTGATTCTCATCACTAGTTTTGAAAATTTTAGGGGAAGCAGTAGCTGATTTAGTAAAAGAGGAAAGAGGAAAAGTTGGAATAGAAATCAAGGAGAATACTGATCCTTGGTTAATGATGGATTCTTTTTATTTAGTCAGAGTTTTAAAACTGTTTTCTTGGAAGCGCATGCGGGAGGCACGCGCTAGCTAGACTCGTTCGGAGGAGCTGGAACCCACATCTGGACCCTTGCTGCAACCCACATCTGGACCCTTGCTGCGGGAGAAGCAGAGGGCCTGACCACACCCCTGGGGTGGGAAGGTCGGAACGCCCATTGGCCAAGCTGGCCCCGGGGGGTGGGTCCGAGCTCTACCCACAAAGGAAGAGGAGCAGGGGTTGGTGTGGGGCGCAGAGGCACTGCAGAGACGCAGCGTCTCCGCAGACTCACTGGTCTTTAAGACCTTCCTGGAATAAGTTCATTCGGTAAAGTGACTAAATACACCATCAATATATAAAGATCGGTGATTAAGACAGGAAAATCAGAAACTGCATGGAGAAGAATGTTTTCCACAGAAACTAGGAACCACTTAGTCACAGATTCATCAGTGCCAGGCCATGGTGGCACACGCCTGTAGCCCTGAGGAAGCTGAGGCAAGAGGACTACGGAGAGTTCGAGGCCAACCTCAGCCACACAGCTCAGGACCAGCATGAACTACACAGCGAGAACCTGTCAAAAAATAAAACAAAAAAAAAATCATCAAGTATGAGTGCATACTGTAAAAAGAAATAGAGTGAAAATAAAATAAAAAGAAATACAGTGTTACTGAATGACAATAAAAGCATATATTTTTTTTGTCTCTCAAGGATTCAAAAATATTATACAAAATAACCACCATCTTAATAAAGCAACAGCAAATAGTATAGGTAGTATGTAGGAGGAGCCAGACACTTCCTAAACACCAACTCCTCCAATTTTCAAACAGACCCATCAGGCTCCTTTCATTATACACCCTTTAGAGAGAGAGAGAGAGAGAAAGAGAGAGAGAGAGAGAGAGAGAGAGAGAGAGAGAGACAGGTGAATTATGTAACAAAAGTCACAAATTAAAAGATCTGGGCAGCGGCTTAGTTTGAGGCTTCCGGTCCCACATTCTTGAGCTTTCCACGACCATCTCTAGTTAACCAGAACACATGAAGATGCGTCCAGGCCAAACATCACCGTCCATTCCCCACTAGCGCCCACGTTCCAGAGACTTCTCTACAAACCAGGATAACAAGGCTCGCTAGTTCTCAAGGCTCCTGTGAGGATTACATAAGGGACGAAACGTACATTCTTTAGCACAGTGCCCAGCAAGACATGTTTAATACTAGGTTTGGTTTCTTTTGTAAAAATCAGTTGTTCATAGTTCAACCATATATGTTACAGGCTCATGGAACACTTCACACCTGGAGGCACAGACCCCAAAGACCCTCACAAAATGCTAGTTTGCACAGCTCACCATCTGCATTTACTTTGAATGAGAGATGTATACATATTCACATGGCAGGATGTGATGTTCTGTGCGCTGTTGGTGAGGATGTAAATTACTACAACCGACTAGAGAACAAGGATGGAGATTCCACCAAAATGCATACAAATCCAGAAGACCACCTGCTGGGTAATTTTCAAAAGCCTGCCACCTGCGTGTCACAGCGATGACGCCCTGTCATGTCCAGCTCCACACTGTTCAGACTGAAGATGTGAGTGCAGCCTCAGTTCCTTCTACAGATGAACAGACAGAGAAATGCAAAGGGGGAAGGCGGCTTACAGACAGTGGAATACTATGCAAAGGTGAAGAAGAAGAAACGTAGTCATTTTTAACAGTGTGGGTGGCACTGCAGGACAGGATATTTGGGAAAATGAGCTGGTGACAGGAAAAGGCTACATCTTTTGTGGAATCATCTATATGTGGAATCTTAAAGAAAGAAGTCAGTGCCACAGAACCGGAGGGGACATATGGGGCCATGGCTCGGAGGGCGGGAAGGGGCTGCTGCTCAGAGTGTGAGAATGTCCCACTGCCTGGGGACAGCACTTTGGGAACACTGTGCTGTGTGGTCGGCAGAGACAGGGCTGTCAGAGGGGCCTGCTGAGACCCCAAGACCAGGCGGCTTCAGGCTACGGCAGCAGCATCCTACCCAAGCTGCCAGGAGCAACACAGCAGGGACGCAGGTGCCGTTAGTACCATCAGCTACTCCTCCTGTCCCAGCAGACCACAGACTCATGAGGAGGTGGCCTGAGTCCTGGCCGTGTCACTGCTGTGTCTGCATTTTCCGGCAGCACAGAGATGGTGCTGATGCAAAGAAGGTATGGAAATTACATCACAAAGGTGTAAAACGTGCTCGCTGTCTGTTCAGATTCTCTTTCCTGAAGGGGACGGGATCCATCCAGTCAGCAGCCACCTGGGTGCTACTGCTTGAAGCAACCTCACCTGCACCCTTCTGCGGTGATGGAAACCACACCACCCTTCATCCGGTGAGGTCACTCTGTGGACTCCACTGGGCAGCTGTCGCCTGGGGAACAAGGTCCTCCATGCTCTTTGCGAATAACTCAGCACAGGGAGCATTCCTGTTCCTCTGTCATCTAAGGCATCACTTCCCACAAGCTTCCTCATAGCCTCTCTTAGGGTAGTGTTAATGCCATCACCATGGCTGCTTCCCTGAAGCGACACTCTGTGCCGTGTGGTTGTTCATTCCACACCCGCTGTGGAAGTCACTATCAGTCACAATGAAGTAGCAGATCACTTCAACGACAGCACAGCTTTGCTGCAGGCACCAGCCAGTGCGAGCAATGCAGCTGAGCTTCCGTTAGGCTTAGGTGAAATATCCCTCCCGATACTCCCCTTCTCCCTTCAGCAATCAGGGACGACTAAGGGACAGGGTGCCAGGAGAAGGAGATGCGTTCAGGGGAGTGGGAGGACCTCGCCCCCTGAATGCCAACTCACATGGGGCTCTCCGGGAACATCGGAATGAGAAGGCACCTTTAAAGAGTTATGCAAGGGCTTCATAACTCAAGATACAAAGCCAGGGCCTTGGATATCCTGTCTCAGCTCCTCCCCAGAGAGGCTGTTCCGGGCAGACTCCAGGATGGGCCAGGAGGCACCCTGTAGGCGGCTTCCCCTGGGTAGTGTTCAGGTCCCAGTCATACTCCGTTCTCTGAGCAGATGAGTGTCACTGCCTGAATCTATATTTACATGGTCTGGCCATGCTAGTATGATTCTTCTAGCTTAACAGGCAATTTTTGGTGACTACAGAGGAACTTATGTTTTGTTTAAGAAGATGATGAGCCAAGTTTTTATTATTTTTCTCACTGATTAAGACATCTTGGCTTACTACAGGTAAGATTTGTGTTTTTTGAGTATCTTTCCTCTGTGAATGACAAGGCACTTTAGATATGGACTTGTGTAGCACTGAGAATAAGTAGCATGCTGAGAAAAGGGACAGAACTCGTGCTGCTTTTCAAAGCAATGTCATGAATTCAGGCCTCATTTTAACAGAGAATATTTAAATCACAGCATTCAGCATTTTAAAAGATTCATCTGCCTGGATGAATGAATTTACTTATTGGTAATGACTGAAAATGATATAAAACTGTTTTAGAACAGACCAAAGTGACAAGAAAATATTCTTCCTTTTAAGGTATTAGAGAATGTTAGAGACAATCCCTGAATATGAATGTTGGAAAAAAAAATTCTAAGCAGATGTTCTTGGTGAGTATCTGTCTCATAATGAAATGATTTCTTATACATGCAGCAGAAAGAAGGACCCCTGTGAAGTTTAAAAGAAATTTCAGGTCATTAACATAGTTATTTGAACTATAACTTCAGTAAAAACAAATCCATAGATTTGTATTTAACAACTGCAAGTAGATCAGAAGAGATTTTCTTTCTTTCTTTCTTTCTTTCTTTCTTTCTTTCTTTTTTTGGTACTGGGGTTCGAACTCACAACCTCAGGCTTACCAAAACAAGGAGCTTATGCTGCTGAGCTAAATCCCCAGCCCCAGCAGAGCTTTTCAAATCAAATGTTGGTTGAGTTTCTTTTGCTTTTTTCTTTATTCTTCTTTTTTATTCTTTCTTTTCCTTTTCTTCTTTTTTTTTTTTTTTTTTTTTGTGCTGGGACAGAACCAGGGCCTTAAACATGCCAAGTGTACATCGGGCCACTGAGATACACCCTCCACAGGGATGGTTATCTGAGGTACCTAGTATTCCATGTGAAATGACTCCAGGCCTTACTCCTTAGCTCCTTATAACATGGTCGTAGTCAGGGGTTGTCAGGAGAACAATTACAATCAAGACACAGAATTTATAATGTTATTTATGATGGTCACACAGAGCTTAACACAAGAAAGTGAAGCGGAGGAAATCTGTCCACAACACTAAAGACCCAGAACATTCAGCCAAGGGCCTGGATCCCGCAGCAATGTCCCACATGAGTCCAGATGAAAACCCAGAGCCCATGACAATGCCTCCCATAAGTCCAACTGGAGGCCTAGAGTCCACAAGAAGGACTCACACCAGTCTCTTTTACGGATCCGTGCCGGGAAGGTCCAAAGGTCAGCGGTGGAAGCCAGAAAGTCTATGCCAGCAAGGTGAAGAATCTGTGCTGGTAGGCTGAGAGTTCTACACTGGAGCCAAGAAGTAACACTCAAAATAAGAACCAGGGCTGCCCTGAAAAGTACCACAGCCACCCTCAGTGACAACGAGGTCCCGAGCTCCTCCAACAATGAGAACAGTCAAGTACATACCAGAAAGCCAGCATAACAAGCTTCTCCTGGAGATTAAATAGCACGCATCTTCCCTTTCAGAGCCAGGAAACGATGCACAATGTAAGAAGTAGAGCTCCCCCAAAGTGAACCACAGCCACCCTCACGGACAAGGTCCCGAGCTCCTCTGATGATAATGTCCAAACAGCTTGAAATGGCAACACTGAGGAGAACCCACAACACCTAGCTCTTCTTCTCTGCATCTCCACTTATGCTGGCAGGTGGGCCATCTACACTCAGTACTGCGCTGATTTAATTCAGCTGGTGTTAAGTTGACACTGGCTTTTAATCCATAGCACACATATGAGCAACAACCAGAGCGCATCTGTGAAGCAACCACACAGTGAGACACAGCAGAAAGAATAGGCTAGGTGAGTGTAAACTGTTTCCTCCTAAACCCAGAAGTCCCCAAGCTTTCTACTTCTTACCCACTTCTGTAGCTTAAGTTATAAGAAGGTCTCCAACAACTACCAAGAGTTGTGATTATTTTATTTGATTATTTGATTTTTCTGCTTGTTTATTTGATTTTTCTACCTTTTCTTTATCACTACATAAATATATGCATACATGAAGTGCAGGTTTATATGTAGAAGGGCATATGACACAAAATGAATACCTAGAATATATATGTCTGCATGTACTGAAGGTACAGGTATTTAAGAGTACAAATAGGATAGGTAAAACTCCTAACATCACTTTCATTTTTATATTTTATAAACATGATATATAACATATATAACACAATATATTTATATTTTAGATTTAATTTTATATAACCTTGTATGGAATATACTTTAAGGGTATTCATTATTCATGTAAAAATTAATCTTCTGAAATATTTTGAACAGCATAAAGAATATGCAGACTACAGAAGTGGAATTAGGTCATGGTATAAAAATGTTTTAAAATAAAAATTTATTTAAAATTTTAATAAAATCTACTTTCACTTAATAATGGGAATATGTGATTATTAAAGTAAGGAAAATTTAGTGACCTATGTGCAATATTTTCTGTGGCTTCAAATCTTGACAAAGAAAATCATTTAACTTCTTTAGTGCAAAATTTGAAGTTTCAGAAATCAGGTAAACAATTTTTCCTCTGCTGGCACGTGTTAAAAGGACGAGGGTGGCTTTGTGTGTTTCCTAGCATCATTAATTACCTTTATTTCCAATAACTGAGTATGAATGGGATGACTTTTCCTTTTCACAGAAATCATTGACTGGAGGATTCAAGAACAACAATAAAAAGGCTGTGTTCACAAGACCAAACCAAACCAAACCAAATCTTCCCATCAAAGCAGGCAGCTCAGATTATTAGAGGATTTGACCACACATAACAAGCCCTGCTCAGGCAGTGACGTCATGTTTTGCAGGACGGGGAAAAGGAAATAAGAAACACTGCACAGAGCCTACTCAGCTAAACACCCTTCCTGGGCAATCTCCCGAGGCAGCGCTTATTTGGTCCTAGGGTTATTTTCTTTCCCTCCATTCTGTTTTAAATTTTCCATTTACATTGTCTTTCTTTCCTTACCCTGTTAAAATTACCCCTTCAAGGTGTTTTAACACCCAGGGACCCTAACAAATCTTTTCCATAGCTTCCTGTGCTACCAGAAAATTCAGCAGTTTTTAACGGTTTAAATGTATCACCCTCTTTATTTCCTCTTTTTCTCCAGATGTTTTCTCTGAGATTTCCTTCTCTTTGACGAAAGACGCAGGATAGCTTTTAAATCAAAGCTATTGTCAGCCCATGACTTCTCACATATTGTTTTTTAAATTTTACTTACCCACTTATTCCACTGAGCTTCAATTTCCAAAAATCGATGATGCATCATTTCCCTAATTTAATTAATCTTACACATAAGACGGTATCAGTAAAATAAGCACAAGAGGCTCACATCACGTGGTGGGGGAGAACGCTCTCATTAACAATATTTCAGGAATTTTATTGGTTCAGTATTACCATCATGACCTACTATTATTTGGTTTTAATAGAACCAAATAGAAACGGATCTGAAAAGCTGTGTTCCTGAAGCAAAACCAGTTCCTTCGGTTTTCTCTTAGGAGTTGGGGACACACACGAACCGATGCACATTTGTCTTTGAAAAGCTACAGGCTAAAAAACGATGCTAACACTAGCTCAGCACACAGCTTCTGGAAGGCAAGGATGCACGTGGGTGTCAGGTCAGGCACACTGCAGCAGGAGCAGGGACCGCGGGCTGCCGGGGTGGGGGGACTGAATACCCTCACTCTGCAGGGCACAGGGACACACGAAGCCCCCGGACACTCCCTGCCACATGCTAACTTCAGCTCGGGATCTGAGGCAGCTCCTGTGGGCCTGTGGGCGGCTGTGAGCCTCAACTAGGCGAGGCAGCAGATTTCGCCAAACGGCAAATATGATCACATTTTCGGGTGCAGCAACTCCAGCAGTCACAGCCTTGTCACAGGTCAAGCACTTACTCTGTATGACCGAGCTATGACTAACAGGTTCCAGGCGTACCCAGCTGGCGCAAGACGTGGGCTGGCTGCACTTAGAAACTGCAGGCTGGAAATGGTGAAGCACTTCATGCTCTGGACGAAAGGCAATCAAATCCGTCCCCCCAAAAGGGTCACCTTAGCTCCCTCACTGGGCAGGCCCTCCCTCAGGATTTCAGCTAAATACACCTCCTTGGAGGAACCCATGAGCCCCACA
This sequence comes from Dolichotis patagonum, assembly GCA_004027295.1. Classification (NCBI taxonomy): domain Eukaryota; kingdom Metazoa; phylum Chordata; class Mammalia; order Rodentia; family Caviidae; genus Dolichotis; species Dolichotis patagonum. The sequence goes on along the minus strand of PVJX010002109.1, from coordinate 14,110 downwards.
GGCAGAAGCTGGGACATCTTTACAACTCCCCTCTGCCACACCCATGGCTGTTGTGAACCCCTTCACTCTTCAACCTTCTCTGGGGGCCAGAGGCTCATCTTATAATCTTTGTAGCCCCGATTCTTAGCACGGTATTAGGCTCTGAAAGCAGAGTGGCAAATGAGTCACTCACACATACACTTGTACACAGTATGGTACCATGGGAAACGCAAATACCTGCCCAGAGGGGTGGTGACCGAACAGGAGGGCAGGAAGCCTTATAGAACCAATCATTACACTTTCGAATGTTTTTTCACTTTTCCTTCCAGTTCTGGCTATTCACAATCAATACAATTATGACAAGATTATCTCAAAAATAACCGCAAGTGGCTTTTTAAACAATGAGGACACTGGGCCTTATTCAGAGTAATGAATGGCACACAGCCCTTTGGGAATCCATCACAGCACTGTGAACCACTAGCTTCTCACGTGGTCACTGTTTCCACGGTGAGCACTCGGTTTGCTGTGCACAGTGGGCATGGTGGGGTAACACTGCTTGTGCAACCTGTGGTACTGTAATGCTGTGTTGGAGACATCTTTGTTCCAAATGGGCCTCTAACAAAGGCCATCAGCACACTACCCTCAGCCAGGGGAGGCCACGCTCTGATGGTCCATGGTTGGTGGAAGGCGCTGTTTTAGCAGGGACTCAAAGGAATACTGATTAAACATCCACAAGGAAGCGTAAACCTTACGGTCTTTATTAATCACTGCATTTTTGTGACCTTCTCCGAGGAAATAACAACCATGCAGTGAGTTGTTTTTCTGAGTGTTCTCCTCCATTCCATAAACATACACTTTTGTTGTGTATGAACACAACAAAAGGTTGATGAATTCGGAACTGGCTCGTGACTAATCCTCGTCACACACAGTTACGGTATAAACTGTGGCTTCCAACCCTTTTTTATATTTAAAAATGTTTCTGTCTATATCCTCTTTATGCTGAAATTCATCACTTCCAGTCTTCATTGGCCGAATACAGGTTGTTCTGACGGCCTCCAGAGGACCGCGGCGTCATCAGTCTGTTCTCCTTCCCTGCATGCACACTGCCCGCTACGCCTTTAAAATCAGACCTCAATTTCTCTGCCACTTCCCGGAAGCAGACTGAACACGAGCTATGGGCGCTGCGCACCAAGTCTTCAGTGGTTATGCGCTTTTCTGCCCATGAAATCGGCACATTTGAGAGCACCCTTTTCAACGAGTGTGACACATTTAATTCTGGGTTACATGCTGGTATTTGGGGAACTTGGTTCCTATTAGCCTGCTGCTGAAACTCTTCCCCTGCCCCAGGTACACCCCAAGTCACATACTTAGTCATTTCAGCCACAGGCCACGTCCCAGTGGCAATTTGGGTGAAGAGCAACATCGGAAGGCTCTGACAGTCACCAAAGAAGCCTTCTACAGGCTGCTCGCTTCTGTTCAGGCCTCTGTACTGCGCTGATCAGATTTTCATCCCAATTATAAAATACCTTAGGCATTTGGGCTCCTGGTTTTAGAGGGTCCAGTCCATGGCTGACCCCAGAGTTTTAGTGCTGTGGGGCAGTACATCACGGTGGGAGTGCATGGAGGAGCAAAACCACTTCTCCCAGGAGCTGAGAAGGTAGGGCAGGGCTCATGGTCCTCTAAACGGACACTCACCCCCTGACCTAAGCACCTCCTTTTCTGCTGTGCCACCTCTAAGTCCTACCACATCCCAGTACACCACCCATGGGCCTTCAAGGGTCATTCCATTGAAAGCACCTCGTAGTATTTCCAAGGACATTCTACCACCTGCACCACAGATCCTCATTTCACCTAACTCTGTCTCTTGTTCTTATCTCACCAGCATGGCTATCTCTGGCACGTTTAGCTATCTCCTGAGGCTAAGGATTCCATTAATCATTGTATTTGGGCTCTCAGACTTCTTTACGTTTAGGGAATATCTAAAAAGAGATATGAATTCTCTGATTGCAGGACAGTACACTGTAATGTAATCCAGCTTCAGCAAAACCACAACACGTGTGAACTTTACACAAATTTTCAAAGACTTGGGAGCCTCCAACTCCTGTTAAAGTAGTTGGAAGTTGGAATTACATGCTGTAAGTCAATGCCCATATTAGCGTTAATGTTATCACAGAGGAAATAAATTACAGTATTCCTATGATCATTATTGCATTAATGAAAAATTTATGCTTTTGAAAAAGGGATTCTTTTTATCTAATTCTATCATGAACAAGCAAGACAATAATATTTTTTTTTTTGGTGTAGTAAGTAACATAACCACTAGCAGAGACAATAATTCTATTCCACACTATAGGGTGAAGCTGTGAATACCATCTCTTCCCCTTACTAGTTTGGTCAACTTAGTCAATTGTCATTTCTCATTTCACCCTGCTTATTCTTTTGCAAAAGAGAATAATAACAATACTATATAAGGTCACTCTGAGATAGGATCCAAACAAACTCACCCTAACCCTAAACAAGTTTCTTGTAGAAGCACAGAACAGTGATTACTGCAGATTGGAGAGGAGAGAATGGAGAAAAGGACAAAATTTTACTCAGTGGGTACAAAGTTGCAAGGAGGAGGAGTAAATTCTAATGTTACCTTGCAGGGGAAAACAGTGAACAGTAGTGTAATGTATATTTTAGAACAATCAGAAGAGAGGATTTCTAATGGTCCTTTATAAAGAAATGGAAGTTTGAGATGATGTATATACTAATCACCCTGATTTGATTACTAAATAATGCATTGCTGTAAAGTCGCAGATTGTATCATGTAGAAATACACACAACGAGTATAATTAAATGACAATAACTCTACCTACCAGCATGAAAGGCTGCTAGTAAAACCCTAGTGCAGGACGTGGTAAACTACAGGAGCCAAACTGGAGCATTTACAGTGCGGAAACGTTTTTCTCAGGGTCCCTTCCCGCCTCCCAGGAATTTAACGGCATAGGAAAGTGAGGTATCTAAACTAGATCGCAACACTCACAAGACACCTTTCTCCCTCCCTCCCTTTTTTCTTCTACCCTCTTGTCTCTTCCCCTCCCCTCTCCTCTCTTTTCTTCTCAAAAACCTCAGTGACTTTTGGACCTTTCTTGTTATCACCTGGGAAATTCTTCATGTTATAGATCTTGACCTATTAAACAAGTGTCTGCGTCCTACTAAGCCTAAAAGAGAGTGTCACGGTCTTCAGCCTGATGTCAAACTATTAGAGTCACATTTTAAAGTCTTAATCTAGATACACGGTAGGTAAACAGTGATTAGAGAGACTCTCCCCCACCTCAAAATATGCTTTAATAACAGAGAACAGGCTCCATTTCCACTGAGATTAACCTCAGTGCCTCAGCAAAAACACTGCCTACCACAATCCCATGAAATAATTTTAGAAGCAATAAATTATGACTGGTTCCATTTACACAAATATTTTGATATCATGAGCTAGCTTGCTTATTCAAACTGAAGGGTCGAGACGGAGAGCTGCAGATAGAGAGGTCAAGAAAGAAATGATGTTTTGAAGTCAGTGTGGGGAATTTCTGGTGAGAAAGGAGTAGGGGTTAAATCAGCTGCCATATGGAAAAACAATCTGGATGTCTCTCTCGGCAGACAGGGAGGAGAGTTGACTTGAGATGTGAAAATTTATTCAGGCATTTTCCAAGTGCTTAAAAAAGCTCTGAGGAATAACTTCTAGGGGAATCTTTGGGCAGAGAATTTCAGTGTGCTGTGGACAATCGGTGAGTCCTTTACTGCTTCATAAATATCCACAGCATAATGGACCCAAAATTCTCCCTTCCTTTCCCTGCACTGAGGAATTTTTCATGATATCTAGTCACATGGCCAAGACTCTGTCTTTATAGGTTTTGAGCAGTGAGATGTTTTATCACACGAGACTTCATTTAAAGCTTTGTTCCGTGGCTCTCAGAGCTCAAACATAGCCAGGAAGGAACTGAACTAGGTAAGATGCTACCATAATCACTTAGCAAAGGTTCACCCAGGGCGGGGTGGCAGAAGAATGGGCTGGGGCTGTGTGGCAGGAGCATTTCCAGAAAGTTGTTTTTACTGAAATGATTACGATATGGGGTTTATCAACACATTAGGTATTTACCATTAAAAGTTAATTTTGAATTAAAATGGATATAACCCATGGGTTATTTACAAGTTATCAGCCTCACAAACCTTAACAATATTACCTTCAATTTAATATTTTCAAATAATTTTCTCAACAGTGTTGGAATAAAAGTGTTCTTGAAAATTTGAGAATATTCAAGGAGACATAGATATGTTGGTGTGTGAAGGGACACAAATCTTCATCTAAAGCCCAATCCCTTTATTAGGATTTAAGTATATAGTAGTAGAAAAAGCAAATTAGTTTAATGAAGTCACACTGATAGTGACGGTGACAGAACTGGACTTCGAGTGTGTGACAGTCTAGTTAGGGGTTGTGCTGGGAATTAAAGTCTCCCCCATACGTCAGCTGTCAGTCCATCCTTTCCATCCTTCTGAGCAGTCAGTGTGTGACCTGCAGCAAATCACTGCATTGTTCCCAGGAGTAGTTCCAACAGTGTTGGGACTAAAACATGAGCTCAGGATTTTTCCTCTATACATAGAGAAGAATCTGTTTTCTGCTGGGAGCCTTCTGGGATTTTAATAACCAAGATCAGGATATAAGCATCCACTCTGACACACACTCAACTCCAATGAAGCTATAAGCAAGTCATGCATATAGCACTACCTTCAACAGATCACGGAAAACTGAAGTTTTTCCCTTTATCTGACCTAATGCAGCATTACATTTACTTGGAGTGTACACGCCATTGTTACAAACTAGTTACTCTGTTGTGCTATATATTGTGCACAATTGCTTTCCTATTTTGTTACTTATTACCCTCTTATTTTCTCCCCTCCACCCCACACTTCCTGTCTTCTAAACATCTTTATTCTGCTTTGTATGTCCTTGTGATCATAGCTTCTGCAAATTATATTTAGCTTCTGTGACATTTGCCTTTTCATGCCTGACTTATGTAACTTAATATAATGTCTTCTAGTTCTACCTACATTGCTACAATAACAAGGGTTCAGTTTTTATGGCTATGTAATATTCCACTGTGTACATTTTTACCTCAGTCATCTACTGAGAAGTATTTTGATTTTATGTCTCTGCAGTTATGAAAATTGCTGCAATAAAATGGGGTGTAGGTATCTCATATAATCATGGCATTTTCTTTGGAATACATGAGGTGTAATAAAAATATGGTGTATATTTAATTTTTTTTAAAAAAAAATTGTTACAGTAAAAGACACACTGCCACTAATCCTCTCCACATATTCCCCCTTGCTGGAATGGCATTATCCCACCATTCTCGCCACTCTCTGAGCAGTTGTGGAAGTCCTCCTTCATAAGTGTCCTCAGTTGCGTGGCACTGGCTGCTATGAAGTCCTGAATGGATTCAACACAGTCACCTTTCATGGTGATTTTGACTCTGGAGAAGGGCCGGAAGTCACACAGCGCCACAAGCAGTGCGTGAGGCGGGTGACAGCCTTACTCAGTGGAGTCTAAAGTGGCACATTCATGCCCCAAACTTCTCCTGCACACCCCATGGTGTGCAGCACACTCTAAGACACAACCCCCAACGGCACGGAGCATGTTGAGAGTGGTCACCGTTACTAAGGACCAGCGCACTCTGGCATGGAAGGTCCCCACTCTCCCTTGGGTAGGTCTCGGCAGCAGCATCTGCCAAGTGTTTGGGTCACTTCTGCACACTCAGGGGTGTGATCACTACGGTTACGAGTGCGAGTTTCATTTCCGCTTTTTGAGAACTCCGCACAGAATCTCGCATGCTGGGCACACTAAGTCATGTTCCTGCTGGCCCTGGCTGGGTCTGGTCCCCGTCCTCTGCATCTTCACCATCCCTTTACATTTTCTGAAGTTTTGATAATAGCCGTCGCAACAGGGGTGAGGTAATACCTCCCGGTTGGCTGGACTTTTCTGATGATTAGTGACGTTGAGAAACTTTTTCATATGCCCATCAGTCATTTCTACACTTTATTTCCAGAAATGTCTTTATAGATCGTATTTCCATTTTACAGTCAGCTTACTTTTTTTCGATTTTTTTTCATTTGGCTATAGAACTGTTTGAGTTCTTTATAAATTCTGGATATTAAACTTTTACCAGGTGAGAAGCTTTGCAAATATTGTTTTCCTGTTCTCTAAGTTGTCTCATAGCTGTTGAAGCCTTGCCACAGAAAAACTTCCTAGCTTAGCATAATCCCACTTCTCTGTTTTCACTATTGTTTCCTGTGCTTTTAGGGTCTTACGTAACAAAAAGGCTTTGCTAGAAGTATTTCCTCATGTTTTCTCCTACTGTAGGGCTTGGAGTTGATGAGGTGCGAGGTGGGGTATGTTTCCATTCTTCTGCACATGGATATCCAGTTTTGCTGGCATCATTTTTTGAAGAGACTGCCCTTTCTTCAATGTGTGCCTTGGAGACTACAGTGGAAATTAGCTGGCTATAAATATGTGGATTAATTACTGGATTTTGGACTCTATTGTACAGGTGTGTGCATCTGTTTTTTTTATGCTAGTACAGTACTGTTTGGATGAATATAGCTTTATAGGAAGTTTTAAACTCAGGTACTGTGATGCATTCAGCTTTTCTCTTCTGGCTTGGATTACACTGGGTATTTGGCATGTTTTACAGCTTCATATGAATTTTAGGATGTGTGTGCCAGTTCTGTAAAAATATCTTTGGCATGTGAAGAGAGCACTCTACATCTGTGCTCTTCTTTGGGTAGTGTGACTATATTAACAATGTCAACCCTTTCAATCCATGGACATGGGAAGCCTTTCCATTTGTGTGCAAGCCTTCTTAAATTTTTTCATCACTATTTTATAATTTCACTAAAGAGGCCTTTTACTGTCTTGGTTAAATTTATTTCTAGCTATTTTATGGCCATTGTGAGTGGAACTGCTTTGTAAATCTTATTTCTCAAGCGGTTTATGATTGAGGTCTAAAAATGCTACTGCTGTGTATGTGCTGACTTTGCATCCTGAAAATTTACTGAATTCATTGTTTGACTCTCTGACTTTGGTGGCTGCCTGAACGTCGTCTGCATACGCACTCTTGCCATCTGACAGCAGGCCACGCAGACTTCCTGCTTTCCAGATGGATGTCTGCTACTTCTCCCTTACCCACCTACTCGGGCTGGGACTTCCAGTACTGTGTTGGTTACGTGTGGGAAAGGTCATCATACTTGTCTTGTTCTAGATCTTAGAGGAAATACTTTCATTTTATCTCATACTGGCGGTGAGTTCCTTACACGTAATCTACAGTTTTTAAGGTTTTGTGCTTTTGATACTCAAAGGATTTTTACCATGAAGGGATGCTGATTTTTCATTACATCCTTTTTCTGTATCTCTTGAGATGATTATACAGCTTTTTTCTCCAATGTGTTGATGTGCTGTACGATATTTATTAGCATGTGAACCATCCTGCCACCCTGGCAAGAAATTTCAGTTGCTCACAGTTGGTTTCATAGTATTTTGCTGAGAATTCTTACAGCTAAATTTAACAAGATATCAGCTTATAGTTGTAATTTTTTGCCTTGTCTTGTTCTGATTTTGCTTTTAGTATAATTTTGACCATGTAAAATGTATTTGTTAGAGTTTCTTCCTTAAGGTTTTTTTTTGGGGGGGTAGTTTTGGAATATTGGCATTAGTTCTTCAAATGCTTTGTAGAATTCCACAGTGAAGATAGCAGGGTTTGTTTTTTTTCTTTTTAAATTGGGGTTGGGGGAGAGACATTTTGATACAGATTAAATCAAATGCTCAATATTTTTAAGTTCATATTTTCTGTGTCCTTTGGGTAGGTTCTAGTTCTGAAATTCATAAATTTGTTCTAGGTTTTCCCTCTTGTTAGTGTATAGTAATGATGTTTTGAATTTCTGTGTCATCAGCTATAGTGTTTCTTTTCTATTCTTTGATTTTATTTGTTTGAATATTTATTCATTTTTTTCTTGGTTGGCCTGGATAAAATTTTTTCATGATCTTTTTTCAAAAATTAATTCATTATTTTATTGATCTTTGTATATCAAAATATCTCTATTTTCATTTTGTTCTTTGATCTTTATTCCTTCTATTAATTTTGGGTTTGGTTTGCTATTGCAAACCAAAATAGTGTTACTAGGGTTGTTTATTTGAAATCTTTTCCTTCTTTTGATGTAAGCACACTTTTTTCCTAGGAACTTCCCTATAATTACTGATTTTACAGTAATCCATAAGTCTGGGTATTTTATATCTCTATTTTCATTTCTTTCTAGAAATTTAAAAATTTCCCTTTTTAACTTCTTTATTGGTTTACTGGAATTTAAGGGTGTGTTCTTCAGTTTCTGTGTGCTTGTACGATTTCCTAATTTCTTCCTGTTGCTTTCTAATCATATTACAGTGTGATTAGAGATGACACGTGATTTGATTTTCATTTTTAAAAAATACCTGTTCAGCCTTGTGTGCTTTCCTCACTGCTGAAACATCTTGGGGAAGGTTCCACTGGAGATGGGAGGTACATGGATTCCAAGGAAGCCACAGCAATGGGTGTGGCAGCCCTGGGACTACGGGGCATGACACACTTGACTGTCTGCCTTGCTTGGGCGAGCTCCACTGCTGCAGGGGCCTCTGGGGTATTGGGGGCCCCAGGCACACAGAGTGCGCCTCTAGTACTCGCATGGCTGGGCGGCACTGCCACCATGGGCTTCCAGCATCAGCAGCAGACATTTTGGAGCTGTCTCTGGCCCGGGTTTGGGTCCAGAGCTGGATATGGCCTGCGGCATGGACCTCAATCCCTGCAGATGAACTGGTGGTTGCAGGGCTCCATGGAAAGTGCCTTGTGAAGCTCTGCAGTGGTGTGTGGTGGGGTTCACGGCAGCAGACTCCCCTGGAGCAGGGACCTCGGGAAATGTGGATTCTGCTGTGGTCATCACTGGTGAAAGAACTCAAGAGGAAAGCACCATCCTTTCCCGGTCTTCAGTGCAGCACCCTCCTGCTGTGCTGGATTTTCTGTCCTCTGGAGTACAGGACAATGCATAGTCTTGAGCACTAGGGTGACAGTGGCGCGAGGCGTGCAGTTGCATTTGTAACAGTGCAGCCTTTTGTGCCCTGTGGACAGCGCTATGCAGAGGCTTCTGTCCCCTGGGGCAGTCAGGGTTCTGCGAGGGGCCCTGTTTGCAGGTGGCACCCTGCTGCAGCAGGCTGGGTCTACACATCCGGGGAGATAGTGTGAGCCCCTCTGTGCAGCAGAGCGATCCTGCGCACTCCAGACAGCTCCCTGAGCTGGTCCCATGCGTGAGAGGGCTGTGTGGCAATCTCCACTCCTAATTCTTCCTAGTAACAGGAAGTCTCCCGGTCAGGCATCCCGGGAGTTGGCCCAGAGCGCACTCCACCCCTCTCTCTGTGCAGCCATTCTGGTCTCCGAGTCTTGCAGGGCTCTTCTTCTCCCTTGCTAGGTTGATGGGCTCTTCCTCAGTCACTCACACCCGAACAGCTATCCACGGGTTGTTCCGGTTCATCTTTGTGGAGGCGTCTCTGTGGGGCATCTCTAGTCAGCCATCCTGGAATTACTCCTCACTTTTCTCTGTTTTATTTTTTTTTCTTCACCAATTTTCAGTGATGACAGTTGTCTACATCTTCCCAGAAGCAATCTATGGAGCTCACCGTTCTGCTCCCTCATCTGAAGAAAATACTGCCTAGGAGAGAATGCTCGCGCTATGACCTCCGCCGGAAGTGGGCCTGTTCACGTGACTCACACTTCCGCGCAAGGGCGAAGGCGGCTCTGCGCACATCTTGTTTCCTCGCGGGTCCTTCAGATGCAGGGAAACCTCTGGAAGCTAAACTTGCAAGGCCTTTGTGAAATGTGCTTATCTAACTATTGTAAATTACAAAGAGAACAATCCTCTGTAGGTTAGATTTGTTTGCTTAAGTCACCTGCTCAAAATTCTCAAAGGGAACATCAACTACTACTTAGAAATAAATGTATCAATCAATTAGAAGTAAATCTTTTAAGTCAGTGTTTTTGGTCCTGAGAAAGAGGAGGCAGCTTATTTGATGAAAGTTGCCTTTAAAAGGAAGGCTATTCATAAAGATAGCTGGCACCTGAACAGAATTTACTCTCCGAAAGTGCGGAACTAAAAAAAAAAAAAAAAAAAAAAGTGCGGAACTAGAAGGATCAGGTGAATGTAAGGCGGTGTTGCTGGAAAGCTCATCTGCCGAAGGGAATGATACTAGTTCAATGCTGGAGATGTCTAAAACATGGAGGAGGCTGAGGTGAGAGAGGTCAGGGCAGAATTCCTACGGTATAGTTTTAAGATTCATGCATAAAGATGTCATTTGTTAGTAAGGGTTAGTGTTTTATTGTAACCATTTGTTTTTCTTTTTCTGGTAAATAGTGCAGATTGGTAACTCGTTAGTTAGCCAGGTTATCAGTGACCGGAGTACTTCTGCGCCTCAAAGCCCTTGTGTGAACTGGACGACCCACAAAGTGGAGCAGGGCAATGAGACCTCCCTCAGCAAAGGCGCAGCCGCACTGGCCACCCTCGCAGGTGCTTGTGGCGAAGCGTGCTCTGCATCTATGGCCGAACATCATCTCCCAGCATTACACCTTCCACCTGAAATGGCCCCCAGAGTTCACGCAATGAAGGTGGCCAGCTTGTGACACTACTGAGAGGCAATGGAAACTTCAGAACGTGGGCCTCACTGGAGGAAGTGGGTGGTTGAGGGTAGATGTTTGAAGGGAGTACTGTGTCCTCTGTTGCTCTGTCCTCCCTTCCCCTTCTTTCCCTCTCCCACCTCCCATCTCTTGTCTCTGTCTCTGTCTGCAGCTCTGCGCTACCATGTGCTCCCTGCCATAATATTCTGTCTTACTACATACAGAGCAACACCCAGTGGAACCAAGTCACCATGGACTGAACCCTCTGAAACGGAGCCAAAGTTAGCCTTTCCTTACTCAACCTCAGTTGACTATTCTCAGGTACTTTCCCACAGAAATAGAGAGCTTACTAACACATGAGTCAGTAATCAAAAGGGAAGGAGGGAGAACTGAGGCAAAGAAGAAAGAAATATTAGTAGTAAAGGAGGAAAGGATAAGATACAGGAATGAAGATGAAGAGCTGGTAAGAGACAAACACTGCAAATCCAGATAGGAATCTGAAGAGTTACAGGATACATTCTTTCTCCACTTGGAATGTCAATTTTGAACATTTCAAAACATAAAACCAAAACATCTCATTAAGCAAGAGCACAGTCCATTGATCTCAGCCATTGTCAGGTCCCCACCCTTCATTTTAAGCCCTGTTGGGAAGGATTGTTTCAAAAATTTTTAAAAAGTAAATGCTACAGAGTTCAAAGGATAACAAAACTATAAATTATGCCACTGGGCTAAGCATACTCAGAAGACTCATTTGGAAAGGGCAATAGTGAAATCTGCACAATAGAAAGGAATTTACTCTGCACTGAAGGGCAGGTAAGCAAAACAGTTACTGCGAATTTGAAAGCTGCACATGAACCCTTATCCGGCCTTAACATCAACAGGAGAAGCCATTAATTTCATACCAGGAGCACTGCTTCCTTCTCAAGATGGAAAAATCAGGTCCACTCTCAGGAACCAACCATTTCACCACCAACTGGACAGACCACTTCAGCTCCTGGAAGGGGCGTGCAGCCTGAATCCAGCTATGTAACACCAGCTGCGAGTTCCTCACCAGGCACAAGGCTGGGATGTAGGCACCCAGTCTGTGCCAATCTGTCAAACTTCTCCCCAAGATTCATTTGGGAAACTTCCGCATCTTCCTGATTTCTTTGCCATCTTACAAGGACAGATTACTAGAGGCTGAAGTCATCTACAGAGGCAGAGAAAGAGCTACAGAGACTCAAAGGCACTATTTTAGAACCTGAGTAAAATCTATGCCTTGGAATTTCTAGAACATTACCCAAACATTTCTTTTACAATAAGACTGGTTAGAATCACTAGCTAACATTTTACTAAGTTTGAAAATAATACTTTCTTGTATGAATTCCACAATCTTTCCACTACCTATTAGGGAAATATATTCTGGTACCTAGTGCACCTCCAGCAGGGCAGTAAGATTAACCCTCTGCACAGTGCAGCAAGCACTGGTCTCTCCCCTTCCCGGGCTCATGTAAGATCCAACTGGTAGGAAAGAGAAAGACCATCTTTTCAATATGATTATAAACTGAATATTTGGAAGACTAAATTACTGTTTTGTTTATCTTTAATATAAATGCTAACACTGGACATTTTGTTTCCACTGATACATGTGTTCTGAGGAAAAAGATCATTTAGATTTTTTTATGGCATATTCTTCCAGTTTTGAGACTTGATCCCTGGACCTCACAAATGCTAGGCAAACTCTCTACCACTGAGCTGCATCCCCAGAATGTATATCTGAAAAAAAAAGCTTTGGAATTCTTTACACAAATGCAAGGGTACCCTGGCTCTCCACGCCCATAGAACCCTAAGAAAGAAGAGGTTATCAGCATGAGCTATCTTGTCAATCGGAAAAGAATTCTACAGTGAACCGGTCTGAAGGATCATCTTCTTGTAAAGCTCTGATCTTAGTAATAAAAAACTTCCTCCAACTATTGCAACTGCCTCCACCCAGGCCCCTTATGTATTCTGAAATCTGCTCAGAGGTGTCTTCCTAAAACATAGCCCAGCATGCAACTGATCCTCTTTTGCAGCAAAACCCTCAGCTTGAGGCAGCACGAGGGAGGATATCGATCCCCAGGTGAGCACGCAAGCTTTTTCTCACAGTCCACCTGTTACAGGCAGCTGAGTTAGACAGAAATATATGTCAGTTAATCAGACGGGGCTGGGTCCTTGAAGGAGCCAGTGCAGAAGGCCAGATACCTTGCAACCTTGAAGGAGACAGACACCTCCAGCTGTGGGCCAGGCCTCAAGACAAAAGAACAAGCAAATACACTGACATCCTAAGGACTGATATTCTAAATGGGTCTCTATCACCCTAAAAACTGCTCTTTTTGCCAGCCTGCTATGTGACTGGCTTCCCCAGTTCTCTCCAACTTAATCCATTTTACCTGAGCAATTCATCTTGCTGGTTAACCATAGTTCTGGCCCATCTTGTGCCCACCTTCCAAGTTCCCATGCTTTGCCCACCTTAGACCTGATCACTTTGTAGTTTTACTCTATAAAAGGCCCTAGAAAAGACAGTCTTTGGCAACCCACTAGGGACCCTTTCTGTCTCTTTCTCAGATGATTTCTTTCAATAAATATTCTGCTCTTAGCCTCTGTAGTTCCTAAAATTAATTGTTCGATTTTAGAGGCCACGAACTCTACTGGACATCTAGCAGGTTGGGAGTTCATTGCCCTGTATCACAACTCTTTTCCTAGGCACCGGTCATGTGTGCCACACTTCAGAGACAGCCAGTGCCCCCTTCACGAGTCCTCATGCAGCGTAGACAGTCTGTCTAGAACTCTCCTTCCTCCCATCCATCTATTAGTTTATATTAACTGACTTTTATCCACACACTTAACAGCTGCTAGCCAGGGGCTAACATCCTACCTAGTTTCCAAGACAGATACATTCTGCATTCTGTACCTGAGCTGAATATGACCAGTGTTTCCTCACTTGCACACATAACATTGCTTCTCATGTGGCCTCAGGATTGCAGCACCTGCTTTGGGGGGTCACAGAGCGTTACTGTCCCCTTCTTCCTTCAGACAGCAGAGATATAATCAGTGCGCGGTTACAATCTCAACGTCTGCATCTCCCATGCCTGTCACTATCCAATTCAAGTGGACATCAAACCTCGACAGCTACGGCCCTGGGGCATGTGAGGAGTCTATGTCTCTCTGAAAGGTGCTCACGCACCCCTCCAACTGTGGAGACGCAGTAGCAGGCAGACATCTGTGAGCCAGCACCTTGGGTTTGGACTTCCTGGCCTCCAGAACCTCTAGAAACAAAATTCTACCATGCAGCAGCTGTCCAACTTATGGAATTTTGCATCTTTCAGGGCTAAAATCTGAGAAGACAATGCCAAATATAGACCATTCTTGCTTCGCTTCTCCTC